>BMAO01031032.1:0-70716 GCA_019973975.1 Trichonephila clavata
ACTGCCATGACAAAAAAAAATGATTTAACAAATCCTCACCCCTCTCCACCACAAATTAAACAGAATTCAATCAAATATAGAACGTTTGGTTTAAAACCTACCAGCGGCAAAATTAATTTTCCAAACATAATATCCCTATCATTTAACAACTTTTCAAAAACTTTTGACTATACACAACTCGGCATCACACACACACACCAAATCTCTCTTCGCGCCCAAACCGCAAATAAGACTCTAAATTATAAACCTGATGAAAATATCTCAGGGACGCCATTTTACACTCGCCAAAACTTCACAATTTATCTCCTCGTTCCAGTTCGCACCATTTATTTCACCGGTGACAAATAGTCGCTGTAACTGCAACCTAACGAAACACGACTTAATGGAAGCCCGACGAACATCAGGGGATATCCGTTTGGAAGGCGATGGTTCGTAAAGACTTTGACACTGACCCTCTGCTGGAAAAAAATAATGACAATAAAAAATAAGAGGGGCTGCAGAGGGTTTTGGATTTTTCTTCATAAAAGGACAGTTGGACAGCAAACATTTCTTTCATATGCCATCTTGCGTGGTATTGAAGAAAAATTGAACCGCCTTGCTGTCTTCTGGAGCTATCGGTTTTCCAAATGTGTGAAAGGTTTCGGCACGTCATTCATCAACCCACAACGATGAAAACGTTAAAAGGTGTGGGTGTGTATCTTTTTAGGGGGGGGGGCTATCATATTTTTTTTATTATCGTCTGCTGCCTTACGCGAAAGGTTTCGGCGACAATTATTTTTCTTTTTATCGATGAACGTTAAGTTTGGGGCGGGTGAAAAAGAGGGTCGTTTCCGACATCTCAATGATCCATAGCTTCTTCTGTTCTGTAAAGAAAATAATGAAAAGATTCTTTTTTCTCTTTCAAAGAATTGATCCTAATGGATGATGGTGTGCTTCGAAGAGTTACAACTTGTTTTGTGGAATATTATGCGACCCATCTTAACCTCCATGTCAACGACCGGGTATCTTTTGTTCTTTTGTTAATCAAATTTATTTCCTTTTTTAGGGTCTCGAGATAAAAGTTTTAACTATAAAATGACAAATGTTTCACTTCGTTGGCTTGATTTATCGTTAAGAATGGCGGAGGGGAGTGGTATACTAAGTCCTATCTTAGTGTTTCTCAACAAATTTTTAAATTTACTAATATATCTTTGCCCATTTTTTGTTTTCTTATCAACAGAGTCTCGATTTTGATAGCGTGTCAGCTTTTTAATAGAAGATAAATAGTTTTCTTTTAATGCTCAACGGGGATATTTTAAATTTGTCCATAAATCTCCATCTCAGTTCCTGGATTTAAAAAATGTATATATATGATTACCTTTGCTGTGTGTCATTACAAACTGTATTCTAACTGACCACACTTCCCCTGCCCAAAAAATAATATTAGCGAATCTTATTTAAAAACTGTTTAGCCCGGTGTTGCACGGACTTTTTCGAATATGCCTAAATTTCCAAGCATTTCATTTACTTTTTTTTATTTTCATTTATTAATTTATTTTTATCATTGATGTTTATACTTAGCAATTACATTTGTCGAACTTGTTTGCAAATTCAACTGAATTTTCTTGATTCATATAGAGAGTTGCAATTTTCCACCGGGTAAATGCAACTATTTCCCCACCATTGTGTTACGGAAAGAATACCGTTTTTAAATGCTTGTTTTTCAGCAATGCCTAGGAAAAAAACTCCGTAAATTAATAATAACTGATCACAACAAAACTTTATGCGAAAAACATAATACGCAAACTATGAATTGTAACAAAAAACTCATTTTAACCTTTCACTGCAATATAGAAAAAAGGATGAAAAAAAGTTATTGAATTCCAGAGTGGTTATTGTAGCCTAGGTTATGGTCGTGATCTCGTGGCCGGCGTTGTCCATCGCCAATGACCCTCGCGTTGTCTTGGGATGCGATATTAATAAAAATAAAATTAAAATTAAGTCGAATCAAACTCCAATTACAGTGAAATTCCTTTTTTTCGTGAAAACGCTTAAGAAGAAATATTGGTTAACGCGAAATAAAACAATGGTCCCCCCCCCACTACGAAAAATTTACATGCATTTTTTCTCTTAATACGAAACGAAAATCGCTTAACACAAAAATATTTCCTTTCTGGAAATGAACAAAATACGGAAAACACCAGCAGCGCAGATGATATTTGACCGCTTCCCGCACACATTTTTTTGAAAAAAAAAATGGCAAAAAATCATCACATTTTTTAAATTTTATTATTAAATACAAAGAAACGAAGCAAAACAAAGTATGCAAGTTTTAAGAAGAATTTTTAATTTTTTACAGGTGTAAAAGCATTTAGTTTAAACATTAGTTTACTATCCCGAGTTATCTCGGGCAAATGGAAAAAAAGTTAAATATTAGTCCTTGTATGATAGTTTTTGAAAAAAAGGGACAACACAAAGTGATGCCTTACATTCTGTACACTGGGGGGGGGGGTATCTCTGATCTCTTTTCTTACTGGCTTATCTCTTTACGGGAGTACAAAGTACACTGTCTCGTTGGATTAGATTTTTTTTTTTTTCAGTACCAGGAATAACATCTGGAAAATGCCCAGAGGATAACCTGAGTTGCGAAAGACTAATGCTGGGTATTCCTGATGCGGCAAAAAACTCGTCACAACGATTTTCTAAAATTATTTTTTCAATCAGTTCCATTCTAAATTGTTTAGGTGATCGTGAACCTCCTGATTTCCAATTCAAAATGTACGCAACAAACAGAAGAATCACTTCCACTATTTTCAATGTCCACCATAATCACTCTCTGAAAAAAATCATCGCTTTCAATATCTTGCATCATCACCATTATTTTACTTTTTTTCAGCGGAACTATCCTTCTTTAAACATTACTAATCCGCAAGTCGACGTGTACTCTACAATAGGGAAAACACGTGACCTGTCCCACCAAAAGATCCACAAAACTTAGCAAACTGCAAATCAAAGCTGAATATTTCCTTTCATATCCCTCCAGGCCGAGTAATACCATTATAAAACAAGTCGTACTGACAAATTCTGCTTCATCCGAGTTTTCTCGGGATCGTAATTGACTGTTTTTATACGAACACGAGATAACTCGAGATAATCAGGCAAGCGGTTAAGAGGGTATGAAATGAAAGAGAGGTGGTTTTCTTTGTTTCGTGGATAGGAGGCTAAATTGGTTTTGAAATATCCTCGGAATAGCCTGTGACATGTAAAAATTATGTTTATCAAGCTTCTTTTCATCCTCTACCCCTACAAACGCCACACAAAAGCATCGGATCTCTAACAAGGTGGTTTGGAATTCAGTGGCGAGTACATCGCAGTGTGAGAGTAAAAATCCATAAGTTCGGTGAACGTTTTTTTTTTTAATTTATTCTCCTTATTTTTGAAGAATTTTTTTACAAGCATTTTGGCAAAAAGATCAGGGGGAAAGCAAACTGCTATTTCACTTAAAATATAAATAGAGCCTCTTAATGTTGTTGATCAAAAGCAGAAGACGGAAACGGAAATCTGAAAAGATTTTGGAATTGGTACATAAATTTTGTTTAAAATGTCATTAAGTTCTAGTAAATGTTTTATTTTTCATTGATTTTTATTCAAATACATGCTTATAAAAATATATATATAAAAAAAATGTACTCGAATCAAAATAGTTCTTTGAATATATGGTTGCTTTTTGCAATATCCTTTTACACAAAATTCTCTTAACACGAAAAAATATTTCCTGTTTAACGATTTCACTGAATTTAAAAACAGATATATTTGATTATAGATAAACCTTTATATCAATTGTGGTACAATGCAGCTATCACATACGCGAAACAGAAAAAGAGCCCGAATCCACATTAACACAGAGCAATGTTTTAATCAGCTCATCAATGTACCACTAATGTATCTCTATGACACATTTATGAGAAAATAATACAATCCGCATTGACTAAATATCAGTCCACTCCACCGAACGGAAGCTCGAAAACGCATATGATAACTTGGTTCTAAATGCATAAAATACACCCTCGGAATCTATTTGAATGCTGAGCCGCGTAATTTACGAACTTACTCCTCTATTAAATTATTCCGAACTGTACTTAGTAGTGCAGGAGTAAGCTCGTAAAATATTCTAACGCTAAGTAAAGGGTTGCCGTAATCTCAATTACAAGACTTGGCATCCACAAGGTAGTTTGGCGAAATTAAAAAAATATAGACGATGAAAAAATAAATGTATGCAGAAATTTTGTTTTTATAAATAATGTTATTTAGAAATAAAATTAATTTTTTAAATAATTTTTGAAATTAATATTGATATTCTAAGTATACTTCCGTACTATCGCCACCATATTGGCGACATTGAATTAAACCATACTTCTGAAAACGGAATACGCTGAAGGGAATAATGAGCACGTATTCGTAAAATATTATGTGAATAATAATAATTTTTTTTTATTTAATTTATTTATTGTTAATTTTTTTTATTATTTAATAATTCGGTAAATTCCAGATTTGCATTTTAGTATTCAAGCTTGCTATATCAAAGAACGGTCAGGCTTAGAATGGCAACACGCTAAGAAATATGAAACGAAGCACATGGTTGCCATTTTAGTGCCCACATCACTTGTGAAATTGAGGTTGCCAATTTGGTAAGTCATCTTGAAAGTTGGCATGGTTGCGATAGTACGTAAGTTCTAAATTCTAAGACTAACAATTTAAATAACTATTCAAATACATCGCACCTTCTCGTATTTATGCCAAAAATTGGAAAAGGACAGAATTGTGTTTTAAAATAAAATGAAATAAAAATGGATTTTTTTTTTTATAGAAATGTGTTACCAACATAATTTAAGGTATCCAACTACCCTAAAATTATGAATTTTGCCAAAAATTGACAATTTTTTTATGATTTTATTTTATAAGCCATCTTATTAGCGTTATAAAAATATCAAATTTATTATTTTCCGTTCACTTGTTCAAAAACTACAAGTGTTTTAGTAAAAGCAGATGTCATTACTTTAAGCAATATGTCATACTTTAAGACGCGTTTTACTCGAAATGTGTGTGTTTTTTTTTAAATACTCAAACAAGGCCAGAGACTGCTCAAAAAATTTGGAAAGTAATAAACTGAAATTTTTTGTGTGTGTTCTGTATAATAGTAGAAGTGTTTTAACCTTCAGATGTATCAATCACTGTTTTATTACAAAATTTACAGCCCTTATGTGAAAAAATAATCTTTTTAAAGCAATTTCATATAATAACTAAGATAAAGTGTTCTAGGTTTTGTAAAATTAAATCTCTTATCCTGAAAGTCATCTTAAAAATAAATAGCATAGCAACACATCAGAATAGAAAAATTGAAAATCTGTTCGTAAACTTGTGACGGATCTGTACGGTCTTCACTAATCCTCTAAATATTTCTTTCAAATTTTATTTATATCAACCAATCTCCACCGGAAGCCAAAGCGTGATTTATGCAAATGAGATATTTTATATAAGTTCGGGTTTCGCGAGTTATCGAGAGAAGTATGAAATGAAATGAGAAAGAGTTGTAAAGTGAAGAAGCAGATTTTTAAAGTAAAGTGAATCGAAGCATCGGAAAATCAGCTCGCAGTCGTTGACAAATTTAGTGTGTAAAAAAGCTACAAGCAAAGCTGAAGAGTTGAAGATTGAATTCGTAAATCCAAGAGTGAATATTAGCCTTAATCCGATCCAACCGGAATCCAAGTATTCAACAAGACGGACCTGCCGAAGTTTAAGAATCAGGTTAGTGAGTTAGAAATTGTAAATACGTGTACGTGTGTTAGCTGTAATTGTACGTGTTGTAAATTAGAATCCGGGTGGTCTGAGTAGGTGGAGCTTAGTTGACACCCCGCTCAGAACCCACGTGGTCTATATCGATAGAAACTAACTGTAACCGTTTCTATCTCAGTTGGAATCTTAACTTGGCTTCAGCATAACGATGTGCTGTTGTTTACTCGTAGTTCTTGGCTTCGGCGTACTGGATTGCCGATGTTTACTAGCATTTTTATCTTGATAGTTTCAGTCTAATTGATGTAATGCTTTAATTTGTTAAAGATTTTACCAATAAATCCAGGAAAGGCATTCTAGGACTCCAGGATATGATTATTACTTAATAACACCACACACACTCGAACCCGGTATTCAACAGTACGCGCTAATCTTTCGTGGATTCAGTTCAGATTTCGTAGTTCCGCAATTAGTGACCCCTTCTCATTCTCCACTGTGTTTTATTGTTCTTAAATTTGAATAGTGTATATGTAACCTTCCTTGATTAAGAGATATCAATAAATATAGTTATTTGTAAAGATGTCTTTTGAATTCGTTAACCCGCCTACACGTCCAGAAATGAGTAACACTAGACGAGGAGATGATAATCTTAGGGGAGGTTATGTGTCACGACAAACTTTTGGTACAGAATGGGCCGCGTTTATGTTATTTTTTTTTTGTCAATATTTACCCATTTTTTCCCATTTTTGTTATTATAATTTCTTTTTCTATTCTCTGAATTTTAGCATATTTTTCTTAAAATGTACTAAACAAATCTAAAAAAAACAACGAAAAAATCCCCATATCTCCATTTTTTTTTAAAAAAAAACTTGTCGCAAATAGTCGGATACCTTAAATGTTCTTAAGTCATCTCATCAGAAATATAAAAGGTAAAAAGGATGACACTTCAATCAGTGACGTCTTAAGGCTTTTTGAGGCCCTGGGACCCTATGCGAAAATTGACCCCTATATGTAGATAGCATATATATATATATATATAGCCAAATACTCATACAAACGGTAACCCGTAGCAAATAAACGTGCGTGACTTACGATCTCGTAAAAGTAGGCGCAAAAAGACTGCCGCCTGTCTACTAAATAAGTAATAATGCAGGAGCGTAGCTACCACCTTATCGATGATACGGGGAAATTTGATTTTGAAATTTTTTAGAAAAAGTACTAAACGTGTTAGAGCTAAATCCATGCACAGTTTTACAAAACATATATTTCAGAACATGTATAAAAAATTTCAAATCCATACTTCAGTTATCAAAAAAGCCTTAGGGTTTTGAATAACAGTATATGTACAAAAATTCAACATGGAGAAATATGAGTTTGAAGTTTTCATTCCATGAATAGCATGATATAATATTCATCGAATAGTCTGAAACTTTTATGAAATGTTAATTAGCTTATTTAAAACTATTTACCATAAAAAATTGCACAAATGTAGAACAATTAAACAGTATATTGCCATAATGAATATGTAGAAAAAAACGAATGAAAGATCAATATTTCATAAAACTTTATCTTAATAATTATAAAAAAAATCAATACACACTCTTCAGAGCTAATGCACAACATGTACAAAAGATGTTTATGCCTTTATTTTTTATTTCCATGATTTTAAAAGCCTTCGCATGTTAAATATTGTACACGAATAAAAGCAAAATCAAATAACAATTTATAGGTAAAATACATCAAAATCTAAAATCTGTGTATGTGCATTTGTTTAAATAAATATCTTAAAATATTTTAATAATAAAAGTGTTGAATCTCGCGCACATGGGATACATATATACCACCAAATACAAATATATAAAAATGGGAGAGTTTTTCTATTCTTGCGAATTAGATTTTTAATTATCTGAGTTATCAAAATGAGATTTAGTATTTGTGCTTTGGGAGAATCCGTTTTGAAGTTTTAATTTCATTCATAATAATATAAAAAGCACACACAACTTTTAAATCTTGACCAAATGCGTTTGTTCTTCCAGTAAACAATTCACAAACTAGAATTTTTGCATGAATTGCACAATTCTTTCTTAAAATGATTTATTACTGCATATATAATGTCAATCTCATTGATGCGCATTAGAAAAATAATTAATTCATTTTTTATCAGGCTCTTTTCTAGCAGATAATCTGAAATGTAGGCGCAGTAGTTGCTGTTTAGCATCAAACATTGCTCCATTACTTAATGAAAAATCAGGCATATTGAAATTTTGCAGTCATATTTATAAGGATTCGGGGTATCAAATGAGCCAATAAAAAAATTTTCGGCAGTTTAATGATTTTTAGGATATCACCTTAAACAAAATTTTTAATTCAACCGACTTTCATTGAGTAAGCAAACGTAATTTATGTAAATGAGGTATATTATATAAATTCGGTTTTCGCGAGTTGGCAGAAAGGAAGGAAGGAAGTGATTTGTTGACACGTTGTTGTTGACACGCTGAAGTTGATACGTTAGATGTGTGCAAATATGAGTTTAACAGAAGTTTGAGAATTAGTTGAAGATTGAAAAGCAGTGGAATTAATTAAAGATTACAGAGCGCGGAGTCATCGTCATTTGATCAAGCCGAAAAGAGTGCCTGCAAGTTCCAGTGTAGGATCCGATGTATTAAAGGTTCAGGTACTGTGTATTTGATTAAGTAGAAGCTAGTTATTAGTGTGCGACGTAGTTGTAATTGAGCGTATTTAAGCTATCTTAGATTCAGTTGAGGGTCTGTAGTAGTATCCCCGTGTTATAGAATCTCAACTCCGCCCTCTAGTATAAATCATAGGCCTTAATTAGAATTGTATTGTGTCTGTTTAATAATTGTTAATAAGAATTAATAAATTAATTAGATTGGAAATAATGTCTGTGGATTGGTCTGTTCCTCCTACACATCCAGCCGGGTTTACAGGTAGACAAGAGAGTTCGAATGTAAGAGGTAACCGAACGTTACCACAACCTTATTGCGAAAAACTTGTAACCACAAATATATTTACAATTAAAATATTCCCCTCACACCTCTCCGCATTTCTTAGACTCACTTCTTGCATGTGATCATCATTTCCCTCATTTCTTTTTCTACATCTGAAAAAATGCGATTATAAAATTAAGTCGCGCGACTTTTTTCGTAAAAGAAGAGGGGAAAAAATTATAAAACACAAAGAAGTTGGGGAGGAGAGAGAGAGACATATCTCCATTCACAAATTTAATTACGTTTTAGAATACCGCATTATTATTTTTTTTCCTCCTATTTTCATTTTTAAAAAAAAGCAAAAAAGGAGAAAAAATATTTTAATTAAATGACAGAATTTTTCCATTATTAGATGAAATGAATATTTAAGATTTAAAATGAGGATAAGATGAATATTGAATCTCGCTATGAATACACATATAAGATTGATTGGGTTTTCTTTTCAGAAGACGGTGTAATTCGTTCCATTGTTAGAAATGAGGAGAAAAAAATTTAAATCACAAAAAGAAATCTTTGGAAAAAGAAAGAGAAAGATTTATTTTACAGTGCTTTATTAGTTTTAAGGCTATTCAAACTTATTCCCAGTTTTCCTTTTCCTCCTTTGTTAAGAGCGAATTCTCTCTAATTGTAGTTGAGATATATTGAAGTTTTTGTAGAACTCTGAATCAATTAATTGCTATTGCATAATTTCTTATTGAAAAGAATAATATATCTGTTTTCTAAAATCGATGCGCGGAAATACATTTATGGAATTTTCGGCGAGCTTTATTCTTATTAAATGCAAGCTGCTGGAAATAAAGCCTCTTTTCAACAAAAAGAAAGAAAGAAAAGAAAAATACGCACCAGTGAAAAGAAGGTTCGTGAACGTGATATTATTTTAATTTTAAAGTATTTCATTTTTACTTATTTAGAAAGAAAAAAAAACATTAAATTGCCTAAAATGACATGAAGTATTATTTGTGACATATTGTCATGTATATAAAATGAGGTAATCATTTGCGTGGATTGCTTAAGTCAAATGAAAATAAAGCTCACTAATCTCAACTCGAAATTTTATTCGGAAAACTGTATTACGATTGCTTCTTTACAGTTGTTGCCATAGTTGGAGTTTTCCAGGTCTTACAGTTGACAGGAATAATTGCAATATTTTAGAATAAACGAAAGATAATACAATTTTTTTTTTTTTTTTGGCAGTGGAATTCGAATTGACGATCCATCTCAGGAGAACTTGCAGCTCTGTCGACTAAACCACGTTAGTCTCTAATGCAGAGAGCAAATTTCAATTCAATTTTATAACTATTAAAAAAACTAATATGTGCTGATAAATTTCATAACAAAGATTACATTTACGTGTTATACCCTGGACCAATTTTGTCAAATCAAAAGAAGTCGCCAAAAGCTGCGATGTATAGCCAATAGTGGAAACCGTTCCCGAGCAGTTTGGGACACTAATGTTTACAATGACAGCATTTGGCGACATTTTTTAATGGTAGACATCTTTTCATTCGTCAAAATTGGTCAATGGAAGGATCAAAAAAATTAAATTAATTTTAGACACCACTTTTCAAAACATTTAAGTTAATGTGGTACTTACGTATTATCACAACAATCGCCAACGTTCAAGATAACTTGCCAACTTGACAACCCCAATTTCGCACGTGTCGTATGCACTGAATTGGCAGCCATAGGTGCTTTGTTTCATATGATGTTACCAATACGTTGCGATAACACGTAAGTACTGTTAATATTTCTACTAATTCATTGAAAATTTATCAAACCGCTTTATGGCAAGTTCGAACACAATAAGGTACTTACGTATTATCGCAACCTATTGGCGACATTATATAAAACGAAGCACTTGGTTGCCAATTCAGAGCAAACGACACTTAGGAAATCGGGTTGCCAACTTGTCGAGTTATTAATAGAGTTGGCGATGGGTGCGATAATACGTAAGTACCAACAGTTTTTGGTGATGTCTTTTCGTGTGGCGAAATATCACGATTGTATAATACTTAAGAAAAAAATAACTAAGTTTAAATGTTATACGTTAATTACATTTTAGTTGGTGCCTTTATTTATTCATTGAAAACCAGCTAAGCAGTTTTATGATTAGCAAATCCAGGTGTTTTTCTCAGAGCATAAAAGTAAACAATACCGAAAGACACAATTATCCTGAAATATTATATAAAACTCCATCACCTGCAACTTATTATATACAAAATTCACTATCAGATGCAATGATTCCCTAATAAATTAATGCTTCGTCCGACTTATATGAGATTATCTTTCACGCGATTGATAAATAAAAATCGAAGACGACCTGGATTTTTTCTTCTTGTTTTTTTTCACTAAGGTGAAAAAATATTGCTTGAATACGTAAATGCACAGTTTGCTCCAATACAGGTGAAAGACATTAACAAACAACAACATCTGTGTTCGTTTAGGAACGAAAAAGATTTTTTTTTTTTCTCTCTGGTAAATTACCAAACGATAGGTTCAGCTCTAACAATCATCAAGTGTTCGAAAAGAAGAAGAAGAAAAAAAGAATATGCGATCCTAATGACTAAATTATGTTATACGTCAGCAATCTAAGGGGACGCGAGAGTAATGACCGCACCAAACGATAATCAAACAAAAAAAAAAGATCTTATTTTTATTTCTCATCTTTTAGAACTAATTTATGAAACAATACTTTCACGTAAAGCGTTATTCTAAAAAGAACAAATGATGCTACTGCTAAGCCTTTTCGATGTTTTAATCGATTAATTGCCGAGAGTAAATAGATTTACCGAGGCAAAAACAAAAACAAAAAAATCTCTCACTTCAGCAATATTTATTAAATAGTACGGGTCTTTAACCTTTAGTAATTTATTGACTGAGGAGGCGACATTAAAAGACAGGCAGAGGAGTGTATTAGAGAAGACACCGAATTCCATAAATAACAAAGCGATATTTTATATTTGTTACTCTTAGCTAATTATTGGAACGAAGTGAAGTAACTGTTAAATGTATCTAACTTAATTTTCCAGCACGGTGTATTCGTAACTATATTAATGGAATTCTAATTAAGAGAATTCCGAAGTTCGGTTTTTTTTTCCAGCGAGAAATGGTTCAAATTATAATTAATCAGTTGTTCGAAAAGAACAATGGAACAGAAAATAAATAAATTTTTGCGTAAACATGTATCTGCATTTGATCAATTAAGCGACAAGCGTGCTTCCTCAAAAAACCAAGGAATTAAATTATTACCCTTGAATACATGAGTTTCATTAACTTGATGGTTATGCGAATACTGTGCAATAAAATTAAATCGTCATTTCTTTTACTTGGCGTACATTAATGTAGCGTGACAACAGAAATGCGGCAAAAGCAATTGAATTTTACTAATTAATTTTCTTTTCTACTCAGAACTAGGTTTGAAATCTTATGTGTGCCCCCAGATAAAACAATTGACTGTGCTTTTGTATTATACCGTTAAACAATTTCGTTAAATCAAAAAACGTCGCCAAATTCCACGATATACAGCCATTAAGGAAACCATTCCTGCATAGTAGTAATAATGATGACACCATCTGGCGGCATTTTTTTGAGTTGGCGATAACTTTTCCTTTGACGAAATTGATCGACGGTGTAGTACCCAAGAGGCAAATTAAGTTAAATATTTTTTTATTAATCAGGAAAGAATACAAAGGGAACACAATATACTAAACATAAGCATGGCTACTAAAAGCAATCAAATTGATCAAAAGCCGATTCAATCTTCGTTTAGTCCACATCCTTGGTAACAGAGGGTATAAAACGGTGCCGACAGTCAATATCCCCAAGAAGGAGGTGTTGCTACAGCTCGTTTTCTTTCATTGAAGTTCTGCGATAGTAATTTGCCAAATTGGCGATAAATGAAAATGTGCACTAAAATAGGACCCAACTATATTTCTTTATTCAAAAATAGTAACAATAGCTCAACAAATGTAATAAAATCGATCATTTTTATCATTGTACTTTTCCGTCAGCGCAGCACTAGCAACAAATAAACACAAGAACTTAAGAAGGCCATCAATCGCGCCAAATAACGAGGAGATTGGCTTTGTGTGAACCGAGTGCATTTGCACTGCTTGGCTATCGAGGCTTGGTTTTATTTGATTTCAATAAACTTCGCTCAAATACAACAAAAAAAAAGGGCTACAATAACAGTACCAGAATTATTAGTAATGGATGTTATTTTTTGAGTTTATATTAAGAGATAAAAACTATACTTAAGCTGATTCTTAATGCCTTATCACACGTAAACGTTTGGTGCAATTGTTGGTCCAATTCGTGCAATTTTTACTCCGTTGCCATAGCAATGGCTTTCGAACAACTTTTTGCCAGTGAGCTGAGAAAGTTGCTCCAAATGAAAGTTGCTTGAAATTCCAGCCAATGGGATTCTTCGGCTCCCTACGTCATAAACAAGATGGCGGTAACGATGGTAGCTTCGCATCAAACGTATCAGATATGGCGTATAATATTTTAATGGTGTACAATATTTTAACGGCGTATAATATTTTAAACAGAATGATGCTCCATTTCTGTTTACTCTCCTTAACAAAAAAGCGCGAACGAAATAAAAGAAATAATATTGGATGGTCGTTTTCGAAGCAGAAAAATTGGTGATTAATGTTTCATGTGAAGAAAGAACGCGGCTGACGTCACAGCATGTTGTTTTGTTTACGGTAACCCTTCACCCTCCGAAAAGTTGGGCTAAAAAAGTTGCATGAAAAACTTCCTGTGATACCGCCTTTAGTCTCCTATCGAATTTTCCAAGAGTAAATGTACAAATTTTCTTTAATCAGTAAAAATTAAATCGCACTATAATGTATGCATACATTCCACAGTTTATTACGCAACTTCTTCGATTTTTCTAACAATAATTTTACACCTCATTAATTTTCTAATAAAAATATTTCCTCAAATATACTCTATCTATGAATCATTTTCGACATTAAAATATCTCCTAATTAAAGAGAAAACTAGTTGAAACATGAATCCGCTCTAAATAAAAAGAAAATCAAAGAAATAGCACATCAGCAATGAAAAACACCAGAGAGTGGCCCCTAGCAGGCCAGACACCAAAAACATAAAACTGAAATTCAATCATTGATAGAAAAACACACAAGCAAACATATTTCTACCACAGAATCTCTTAGCTTCCGGTATTTTTCATCTCTTGGGTATATCAAGTTTTCAAACCGCAATAACACTGGAATAAAAGTAAGTTTGAAAATTGTAAGAATTTTCTTGTTATTTGGAACGTCTGCGACCTTTTATTTTGAGTCTTCAAAATAAATTGAGTCGAACCCTTTGAATATGATAAATTGCTCATAGTTTTGTTATTCTTTAAAAATACAAGTAGAGAATTATATTTGAAAAATGACAACAATATAAACAGTATATATATATATATATATATATATATTATACTCTAGGAGTACTGTTTGATATCCAATACATGTTTTTGTATTCCAAGTGAACTATTTTTAAAGAAATGTGGATTTAATAAATAAATAAATGCATTAGTTCTCCCGAACTCATTTTCTTTAAAAAAAGAAATTCAAACTACAGCGAAAATCGTTTCACACGAAACTGAGGGGATTGAAATATTGTTTCGTGTTGAAAGAATTTCTTGTTAGAGGATATTGCCAAACAAAACATTCATTCAACAAAATTAAGTTTATTTGAGTATATTTTATTCAGATAGATATGTGTATGTGCATGTTTTAATAAAAACCTTTGCTCCACAATTTGCTCTCTTTTTCAATTATTGTTGAAAAAGTAGAGTTGGTAAAACCAAAATCTTTACAGATTTCCATTTTCCTCTCCTTTTTTTCCATAAGCAGCCTTAAGAAGCTCCATCTTCATTCAAAGCGAAATAGCAGTTTGCTTTTTCCGTGAGCCTCTTGCCATTGCGTTTGCAAAAACAAAAAAAAAATCTTTTAAAATAGAAAAAAATAATGCGAACCAAACTCACTGATTTTTACCCGCACTATGATGTCACCGAACTTCACAGCAGTTTTCGTCCATTCTGACAACGTGACCAGTCCATTGAATTCGTTGTATTTGGATGAAGTTATCGATTCAGATTCTTTATCTATGAATGATAGAGCTCGAAATTTGCTCCTCTTTGCCACTTTCCATTTTCCTGAATTCCTCTGAAAATAAATCTTAAGGGAGCCAGGACATGCTCGAAAGCGTAAAATGCCAAAATTAAGACCCTTTGTTTATGAGACATATATATTTTAAAATTTCCAATAGAGCTTAGATATTTTACGTTCTTAATAAAGATAATTTAATATAATTCTGTAGAACTACAAAAATAACTTTTTAGTTCAAAGGTTTTTTTCTCCTGCTTAATTTAAGTAATACATAATTTTTGAGAACTCATAATACATACTTATGTTTAGGTACCATTTTTTAAAAAAGAATCTTTTTTCTATGCAAAATATTTTTTACACATATATAAAACAATACTCAAACAGATAGTGTACCTATTTTTTTAGTGAAAATTTAGTATAGTTTCTTTTAAAAAAATTATAAAACTTCGAAATTTGGAAAATTTCTATTTTTCTGCTTTTTTTATGCATAAAACAATTTTTAAAAAATTAGGCACTATTTTAATAGAAAAAAAAAATTAGGTTCATTATATGCATAGGCATCTTGTATAGAAGTATAAAAAATCTGGAATCTTATAGTGCAATAGTTTTTCTTAAAAAATTTACCTAAATGCAAAAAAAATATGCTTTTGAGAAAAAGTGGAAAAACTAAGGGTCAAAAGGGCGTGGTCATTTGTTTACATTTTTATTTTTCATATTTTAAGGCTTTTTTTATCAACAAACATATAAGTATTATACATTTTTAGGTTCAGAAAAATATGCGCTATTTTTTAGAACTAAAATTGAAAAATCGATTCTTTCAAAGTATATGATGTCTTGGTTCCCTTAAAAGCTTTCTTTCGTAGATACGTATGATGTTCTCATCAGCTAGAGACATGGACCAAGTTTCACATGCATAAGTTAATACTGATCTTAAAAAGACTTTTATGGGCTACATTCCAAATTATCAAATTATTATTGTTTCTTTTATAAGTTAAAAATTGACATCTTGCAATTACATTTTCTTTTTGAAGCCACTCATTTTGATAAATATGTTTCATTTAAATACATTGTTCTGTATGGAATTAAAATGCGTATAGCTGTGTGACAAATAATGCGCATTCTGCATGAATTTGCAACCAAAAATTTAGGAGCTGTTCTTGCTTAAATTTACATTTTTAACGTCGAATCTACTAAAATGTTGTTCCCTATCCTTCATTATAGGTATTTTCTCTACAAATGGAAAAAGGTGCTTTTTTTTAAGAAAACAATTTAGTTTTGCAAAACATTGTACAAACGAGTATAAAATTATTTCGTGAAACCTGGGATAGTAAGCAATAGAATATTCACAATTTAGTAAGTAGTGCATATAAAGAAAAGGCACCTTAATATTATTTTATAAAACCTTTCTCACAATGAAAAGAAGTGAAAAAATTTCGAAAAAGGGAATTTTAATGACATAGTTATAGAAATCACTCACATCGCGCGTGTACAACTATACAGAAGTGCTATCGTCTTGAGGGAAGCAGGAAATTCCATGGGTATTAAGTTATTCACTCGGTAAAAGCCCGTGTAACGCTGGGCTAACCGGGGAGGAAAGAAACAAAAAGTCAAAGTAATTTTGAAAAAGAATATTGGAAGTACTGGTTTTTTGAAGAGAAGGGAAAATGTTAAATGAGAAAGCCATGCCTGCACACACGGGCCATGTACTCACATCGTACGCGTATACATCTACACAAAATGGCTGGTGTCATGAAGGAAGGAGAAAATTAACATGGGGATTAAGTTATACATTCGGTAAAAGCCCGTGCAACGCCGGGTCATGCAGCTAGTGTTGTACTTAATGTTTAAACGTATTACAATATAAAGTGATATTGTGTATAAATAAAATTTTCAGTTCTTTAATGACCTGCATCAGCTTTAGACATTTGTGATTACATAAACTGCATAGAGAATGGGAATCCATTTTGCATACACATTTATAATTTTCTTTTTGATTTTTATAGTGACTCGTGGAACCCATGAAAACAGTTTGAAGATCAGTGTTGTACAGTAAACCATTGATTAAATTTTCATGGATTTTATAGAAACTACTTTAGTTACATGAAACTTAGAGAACGATACATATATTAACCAGAATTTTCTGTGCAAGTGTTTTGGATGTTGCTATTTTTTGGAAAATAATTTTTAACTCATGATGTAACAGTGATAAGCAGACTACAAGTACCGGTCAAATGCGAATCTTTTAGACATTCTACCAATAGATTTTGAAACATTTATGAGAATGTTTACAGCTGAAATGTTTTTTTTAAGAAATTCCTTCAAGGGGGTGTTGCATTTTTTACAAATGCGAGAATTTCCACAAAAATAATAATTATTATTATTATTTTGTATATGCAAAATACAATATAGGGTTGTCACGCTAGTCGAAATGCTAGCAGCACAAATCATAGGTGGGAAAGTAGCTTCCTATTGGCATTTAAAAATTAATGAACATGATGGGAAGTATACTTCCCACAGTCTCACAAAAGGCAAAATCATTATTATTATTTTTCTCTTTTAACGTACTCTGTATAGGTTATTATCAACATAAAAAATTTATAAAAACCACCCCAAAGCACCTCCTTAATTAGAAAGTAAATTTCCTAAACACGAATCCACTTCAGATAAAAATAAAAACATAGACCCACTAAATGTCTTCATCAGAACATGAAAACCGCGACCGCGATGCCAATTCTTTTACCTCCCCCATTATCTTCCCAGAGGACCCAAACAAATAGTCTAGTCACGGCAGCCATGGACTAAAATTCCAGTCACTTCCAAATAAACAAGTCGGCATGTTCCATATCTCATCAATAGGTACTCAGGGAGCTTTTAGGAAGACAGTCGGAAGCTTTCAAGGGACAAAGTTACACTTAATCGAAAGTTCTCGGGCGCCAATCAATAGCGGTGGGGTCGTTTTTTGGTGGTGATGGCCCTATTTGGAGCAGCTTCAAAACGTTGAGCGTGCGGGAGGTACATTGGGTCCTTTAGTAGCTCAATCGATAGAAAGGTGTAGAGATTTCTCCTGTGTATCTTCCCGCGCATAAACTACATGTCGTATTTAAGATAAACTCTGTTAATAAGTTGGGAGAATGTTATGCAGGAAAGACTCCGGGGAGAGGAAGAGAGAGAGAGAACTGAAGGGATGCTGTGCTCTTAGTGAAAATGTTACATGTATATTTTAATGTAAGTATTTGTCACCATTCTGAATTTTTATTACAAATGTTTTGATGACGGAACATACGTATTATACCGTCGATTAATTTCGCCAAATTAAAATACATCGCCAATTCAAAAAATGTCGCCAAATGCTGTCGTCGTTTTTATTATTATGTTCGAACCTGCACGAGAACAGTTTCCACTATATATATATATATTGGCTGCCACATCGTAAAATTTGGCAACATCTTTTGATTTGACTAAATTGGTGGGCGGTATAACAAGTAAGCACCTTAATAACGTTTAATAATTATTTAATAATTGCCGTTAACAATATGAGATTCGTCTACGTGAAATTGTCATAAAAATTCACTGCTAATTTATTTGTTAAAATGAAACAAGAACATTTTTTTTTGTTTCGTAGGGGAAAATTTTTTTTTCTCCTTTATTTTTCAAAAAGTTTTTGTAAAAAATTCTCTTTTGCCTTTCTTGATTTTTGTAGTTAGTATATGTACGATTTTAAATAATTTATTGCTCATTATAACCTCGCCCTTTGAAGCTGCATGTTGCCGAAAAGCGACAGACTATTTAATTTTTAATCATTTTGAATTGACAAGGATGACATTGATCTGGCACCCCAATCTTTGAAAACCATGCCAACATTCAGCCACGGTTCATTTAACGTGGATCAGACCTTACACAAAGTGGGTGTAAGAATTTGACAATATCACAACAAAAAAAAAAAAAAAATTAACTGAATGATGTGTTCGAACCAGATTTTAAGAATGCAAAACATGAAAAAGTTGTATTAAAATTATCAATAAATTTAACAAACAAGCAAAAAGAATGCATTCAATGAAATTTCAATAAACATGTACAAGAATTTATAATTCTCCAAAATCATTCGACACACACATACACACATATATATCATATTTAATAAGGACCAGTAACCCTGGATTTAATTTAAAGTCCTCCTATCTATAATTCAATTTTTTATGCACACAGACATATTTACATAAATCTACTATAAATCTTTCTGGCCAAACTCGTAAACTAAATCATGTCTTCAAATATTTCAGCAAACACGACGAGATGATATCATTACTCGAATATTTTCTACATTACTGACGGAAGGAAATTCGACATCATCATCATCTTTTATTATTGTTTCGATGTCCGATGAAAACTAGCAGTAACGAATTTATGGAATCAGATTTATGGAAGGTCATCTGAATATGAATATTTCATTTCGATACTTAAAAAAATCCCATAAAGTACAAACTTTTCAAATAACACCTCAAAATGTCATGTAGTGACGAAATTCAACCCATCAGCGCTGAGACCTTTAGATAACGTTTTATCAGAGAGAGTGCGTGCAGAAGTGACGACACTGCAAAGGATTATAAAACGTTTTATAAAACAATACAGAAGCTTAAAGATAATGATGGCGTTCAAAGTAAGAGTTTTTTTGACTTGATAAACGATATTAATCGAAGTTAGATGTGGGTAGTAGGGTACCAACTCATATGCATTCCTCGTCGCTAGACCATGGCTCAAAATAACGAGGTTCATTTCCAATAGCCCTCATGTTGCCTTTGTGTAATTAAACTTTGATTGTAATTAAACTATCAATCAATAAATTTAATGCTAAGCTAAATTGTTGTGGCTACCTTATCCGTCTTAAGCAAATACAGTTGTTGTGCCTCGAGAAACTGTTCTTCTTCGATTACAATATTCTTTTATTTTTCTTCAACACGCAGGATAAATGAGGCTATTTACAGTTTGAATAAATGAAACTATTTACGTGAAAGAACGAATTAATTGAGCACACACTCCGTAAACATAAAATATTATTCAGTTCTTCTTTTAGCGTAAAACGTAAGCTACTTAGAATATTCCAAAAACTTATTCTGTTGCCAGATTCGGAAGTGAATAAACAAATGCGAAACAATTATCAAATAATATGAAACAGGAAATGTTGAACTTATTAGGAGTGGCAACAACAGTAGCTAAAGAATCAATAATTGAAGTTCACTATCAATCGGTGTGTTTTACAATCGGTACGTTTTTCAGTGTTTCCCCTCTTTTTACATTTATAATTCAATTGTATAGATTAGTTTCTAGAATTTACAAATATTCCATTGGATTTTTATTTTATTATTTATAATCTATGACTTCTAATTATAAAAATATTCGTTTTCTTTTAAGAATTAATTAGGCCAACGGCCGCCCACTAGTGATCCGTGGACCACTGATAGGTCCGTGAAAATTTTTTAAGGATCCTCAGAAAAATTGGGACATTATGACATAAATTTTTTACAAGCATTCAGTTTCAAAAATGATGAGTAACAAAACATATTACGTATAATCGCAAGTCAACTTAAAAAGAACTGAAGTGGACTGATGCTTATATTAATTGGATGCTTGTTATTGGATCATCATCGGCTGTTGAGATTTGACTTGGATTAATAAAGAAATACTACGAATAATTTTGGCTTATGTTGAATTATATTGAATAATTGCGCCTCTACATTATGGAATATGGTTTATCTTTTTTTTAATATTTTAATTACTACTTTTAGTGAAATTCCTTCTGAGTTAAGCGTTTTTTAGCTACTTTTGTAGGCATACTAGCGACATTTGAAAGTGAGCGTTGGTATATAACCATAGTAAATTGACGACATTACAATTCAGCTTGTTGATAGTGCTTCGACTTGACCGGTTTGTTCCTGTTTTTCGTGAAATTCCTTTTCTGTGACATGGACATGAAGACACGTAAATAAGAGACAGTAAAATTATAGTAGTTCTCCATTGAATGGTCAATCAAATAAGTGGCCAGCCAAATATGAAATCACACATTTAGTGGTCTATGAAGTTCTAAATGTTGACGGTCACTGATTTAGATAAGATAGATTTCCTTATTATATGTATGGAAAAAATATTTTTACTGTTATATTATTTCAAATGGTCAATATATTTATATATGTGTTAAGGTTCTAATATCCCGATTTTGCAAAACATTTTGTAGTTATGAAATCGATTTTTTTTTTTTTTTTTTTTTTTTTTTGCAGTAGTATGTGAATTATTTATATTTTTTATAGTATTTTAATGAAAATACAGAAAGAAATTTTAAAAAATGAACATGTATGGGCAATAGCTACTTCATACGGGTGGGGAGAGGGCTAACATACAGGTAACGGATGTCGAACACTAGCCCAGATCATTGCTTTTATAATGCTAAATATAGATAAGCATAGATTTATAAAATAAGATAAATACTGTTTCCTAGGAAGGAAGCCGTCATATTAATATTAAATTGTTTCAAAAATCACCTCTAACATGAAAAATGGATACGACTGTCCCCCATTTTAGAAGATAAGAACGTATCGTGGCTTCCTATTGAAAAATACACCATTGTTATTCTCCCAACATATTAAAGTTAATAATCTAAATAAAATAAATCAACAAAAATGAATTTTTAAACAAAACACAGGAAACAACTGTACGAGAACCACTGGGGGGAGGAAGGGGATTCGGAAGCGCAGAAATCTCTGACAGTTCTTTTGAACTTGATTTATCGAGTTATTCATGCCACACATAACAATTGCTATGCGTTCAATACACTCCATTGCCTTTAGTTTATTAGGTTTTATTTTGATTCCTATGATTTATGAAACACATTGAAACGAGGTTTGATGCTAAACCAAAAATGTGCAAATTGCGTACTTTATGAATGTCATTTACATAAAAACTGCTATCTGGTGGGCATTTTCACATAAGAGATCACGATTGGAAGAGTTTTGCATCTTTTGTTTTGGGACTTAGGCCTTTATTTGGTAAAGGAGAACAGATTTAGAGAATCCACATAAGAAATGTTCCAAAATGGCAGGTATTCTGTGATTTGATACGAATTATGATAGGATTGAGTTCAAATGTAGTGCTGAGAAGAATAGTGTTGATGTCCAAAAGGTTCGAGGAAACGATCTGAAACCGGAAAAAGCATTGTATATCTAAGATTTTTTTTTAAATCTGATTTATTTTGAAACTTTGGAAGCGTTTAACTAGAGCTTATTGATTTATATATAACATGAACCTATGTTGTCATCTCTTGTGATAATTCTATAGGGGTCATTCCGAAATCTAAAAGGTTTTTGTTGACTTAAAAATTTGTAAGTTATGTTGCGATTTATATAAGAATAATTTATAAGGAATGTGTTTAAGGATATTTAATGTATTTTCAGATTTTCATTCTAAAACCTAAGAGGCGCAAAATTTCAGGGGTGGTAGTGTTCGTTGAATATGAATGTATGGGTGGAATTGGAATATGAATTATTTGGGGGGGGGGGGCTGACGCTTAGAGTTACGAATGCAAGAAAGTGATAGTGTGTCAAGTATAATTTTTTTCCCAATTGATATTATTTATTACGTTCAATCGTTGAAAGATATTTTACTTAATTTATAAGTTTGGAGGGTAGAATACGATTACATAATTTGTCACATTAATTTGTGTTTCTTATATCAACTTCCTGTTAATCTTTTTTCATAAAAGTAAAACTAAGATGAAAATTAAATATTTAGTTCAAAAAATATGTTAAATAATAAAAAAAACTATACAATCAAAAATGAAAGTATTTAAATAAACAAAAAAAGGTGAAACAATATACATATAAAAATGCTGTATTTCTACAATTTTTCTTAGCATTGTATTATAAATTTTTTACAGTGCTATTAATAAATCAATGAGGTCATACAAACAACTGTGCAATTTTCTGATTCGATCAAATATTCAGTAAAATGCCCCCCCCACACACACACAAACCTGGAAAATCAAAGGTTATATTAAATAATTATAAATTTTGCTTTGCAGATCCTTTTGAAAGCATAGAAAATACTATTTTACAAACTGGAAATAATCGTCAACTTTTTACTAAACACTTCATTATTTTTAATTAGTTTTTATTAATTTGTTCTGAAACTCTTGAATTATGTCACAGAGTTACTCGATCAAATTTGTCGTCAAAGTTGCTACATGAATCGCTAAGCATGATCTTAGATTCCATGAAAGAAAAACAGTTTTTGAAAACTACGTTATATGAGACCTAAATAATAATTTAATTAAAATAATGACTCGTTTCACAACGGCAGCAATCATTAATTTATATGATGCACAAATATTACACCAGAAGCGTGAAAGAATTATATGAATATAAATTCGATGGTTATTTAAATTCTTTTCACACATAATGCTGGTTATTTTTCACGCCAAAAATGCCATTTTCATGCATGAAAAATTATGTGTGACACACAATTGCTTAATTCTTTAAGCTCCTTTTTCAGAGTACGTCATTTTTATTATTTTGAATTTAAAGTACAATTATTTTGAATGATGGTTTAATATTGTAACGCTCGTGCGAATGTTTATGTCAAAGAAATCATGAATCAATTATTCATAACAATAACTGCCACAATGTGGAATTAAAAAATAAGAATTAATATTGAAAAATATAATTGGGGGAAAAAGTGCTTAAAAAGACAATGCGTACTTTTAATACCATTTCGAGTTCCATTAAATATTTCCGCGGGAAAAAAAAATTCGAATTTGAGTGTTCCATGAATCACGAAAGTGATTCTGCTAAAATGGAAATTATTATCGTCTGTAGTGAATTAATTATTTCTTTTCAGATGACACCGAAAATCATTCAATATAATTAATATAATATAAACTTAAATTTTTTTTAAAAAATTGATTTTTTAAATTTTTTTTTTAAGAAAATGCATCTTTTTTTTAGAAAGGAGAAGAAAAAAAATATTGCATATAGTATCTTGCTTTAAATTATCTCAATTAGATATATTTCACAAAAAAATCATTTTAACATGTAAGAAAGCAAAGAATTAATTCAATAGAAAAAATAATTTCGTTATTAAGGATAAATGATCGTTTCCATGGGTTCTCTTTTATTTTGAAGAATATTAGCTTTTTGTGTAATAAAATAGACTGATAGCGGTTGCTGAGCTTTTTAGTTGTTGTTTTGACGTTTGATTTAAACTGCCTATCTGATATCTATATTGTACAGACGCATGCGCCGTAATCACAAGTTTTCCATCAAGAAACTGACAAAATTTTGAGGTAAGTTTGCGAATCGAGGTACAGTAGAGCGTCGTTTATCCGAACGTTCATTTTCCGCAGCGTTAAATATCCGAACCAGTTTTTTTTTTTTTTTTTTGTCAACTAACTGCATGTAATGTTTATGAATATGTTTTCGAACAGTGCAATGCTCAACAGTTGTTTCACGTGAGGCCAAAAGTGACGGGAAAACCCTAGGTGAGGGATATTTGGGGAATTTCAGTTGTGAGATTTGGTAAACATCTGCGCGGTATATTAGGTCAGTTTGTTTCCAAGTGAGGGGGTGGGTGTATACGTGCTCTTTTGTTGAGTTGTGAACTGCTGTGGCTCCGGATTCAAAACGGAAGCGCAACGTCTTGAACATAGAGACAAAACTTGAAATATTGAACCGTTTCGTGAAGGGAGAAAGCGGACCGAAGCAGAAGACTGTGGATTTCAAATGCTAAATGGTGACGTGAATGTGACTTCCGTGCAATCCGACCCTGTCGACGATGAAACGGATGAAGACAAGGACAACAACAACTTCGAAAGTAACAAGGGTCCATCAAATGGTGACGTGTTTTCTGCGTTAAAAACAGCTATGGAGTGGTACGAACAACAGAGTGCTGACCTACTCAACTACTGCTGCTCAAGAGAATCAGAGACCTTGCAGCGAAAAACGAAGGTGTACAATGGTACAGCGAAATAATTGATTATTTTCCACAATAAAGGTAAAATTACGACATT
Source organism: Trichonephila clavata (assembly GCA_019973975.1). NCBI lineage: Eukaryota > Metazoa > Arthropoda > Arachnida > Araneae > Nephilidae > Trichonephila > Trichonephila clavata. Next base: position 24,957 of record BMAO01031032.1, read on the forward strand.
TTGCATCTATTTCGCTCTTTCTTCAAGCACGTTTCCCGCATGTGATGATTTTCAATATTCGTATAGTGTCCGGTCGCATTCGGGTTTCCGTTATCCGAACAGTGCATGGTCCTAATTGATTCGGATAAACAACGCTCTACTGTATACTCAACCAGTATAGTTCTAGCTGATATGCTGCCATCTAGTTTCCAATTTCTAGGTTACTGCTTAAGCTTGTGACTTTGGCAGCTCTTTTAAAAGCAAGTTTAAGGTATTTCATTTGACTATCTATTTTCCTGTTGGGGACAATTATTAGATGCTTTTACTAATTTAATTTTATTGCTAGTTATGATTCGAAGGAGAATAGGTCATCGCAATGAAAATAGTTAACAAAAATGAGCCATGTAAGCAGAACAGGGATGTAGTTACCACCGTATCAATGATACGCGGCCTCCAAACTATTGTACATGAGGTCCAACTTGTGTAATATTTTGACACTTTCAAATACGTTTTCTTTATGCGATCATTTTTATTTATTTCCAGAAAATGAACCCTGGAGAATTTTGATAGAAAGCTACTAGAATTAGTCATACCAGTGAAGCAGAATGATCAATACATTACAACTTCTAATTTGTATTAAAAACAAACAAAAAAACACACATAAAATGCCGAAATTATGAAATCAGTTTAAAAAAACTTCCTAAATAAAAAACTAAATACATTTCTTTTCCTATAAAAGAGACAAGGTTCTATAAAGTCACGAAACTTAATATAAATAAAATTCTAGCATGATCTAAATAAATCATTTTCAATTTGTAAAAAATAACATTTTTATTCATTTATTTTCAAATTTTTTTTTGTATAAAATTTAATTTTAAGTATTTTAGCTTAATGTGTTAAAATTTTATTGTACCCGATTTGAAATATCAAAATAAATAAATAAATAAATGGTTACGGGAATAGATATATAATAAGTACAAAATAAGCCAATAAAAAGACTTTTTATTTTGGTTCCTTATAATTTTAAAACTTTGCTTATTGCATAAATAAAAATACGAATAATATTCAAACTTTTTTTAAAAAAATATTTACAAAAAATGTTACTTTAAAAAAACCTTCGTTTAACTGCCCAAAATAGTTTTAAAAACGTATAGCTTCATTCCTTGATCTTTCCCTCTCAGGTAAAAAAAAAAAAAAAATGTTCTTTAAAATTGTTTTTTTTTTCTTACCTACAATCAGAAATGAATCTATTTATTTCACAGACGATACTGATCGTCTCAACGCAGACGATTTATTGTTCACAACACAGCTTTGAGATTCTTCTTCTTCAAAAAAAAAAAAAAAAGAAAGTGTTTATATTTCTCACAGAGTCGACAGCTAAATTCTATTTGCTAAAAGTAATGTTTTCAAAGCAAGCTCAAGCAATCAACAATAGATTGCATTTGTATAGTGATTTCACCTTTTGTCGAAACTATCCAACCGTGGCGAGTTTGGCGTGTGACCTTGATGAGTGTTTAAAAGCAGTCAAACGTAAAAATTAAACTTTTAACATCGAATTTCCAACACTCCGAAGGGACATCAACCTCAAGGCATGCACATTTTAACATCCGTAGTAATTGTTCTGTAAAGTTTATGAAAACATTCCAAAAGTAAAAATAAAAATGTATGTTTGAACTTTTTATTTTTTATTGGATTTGGATAAATCTCTTTTATATATACAAATCGTCTGTGGATTTATTAAATGATATTTGAAGGACATTTAGTTCTTAATAGGAAGTTTAAAAATAAAAAAATAAAAGTACAATAAAATATTTCTTACATTATATTTTATCGCATTGCTTTTTTGTGTGGAGAATTATAAAAAAAATATTACTAACTAAAAGTAGAAACTACATAATTTTCTTTCTTACCACATTTGAGCAGAAAAGATAATGCTTTGAAAGAAGCCCAGTGACTGAGTGGTTAGTGCATCGCGCTTCAACACCACAGGTCAGAGGTTCAAACCCCGGACTGGGCAAGGCTCACTCAGCCTTTCATCCCTTCCGTAGATTGATAAAATGAGTACCAAACTTGCTTGGGAACTTAACACTAGGGGTTTCGCGCGCGTCAGGCTGATTGCCTGATAGGAACATCTGCTCATGCCTCTCACATAGTTGGTGAGTGTTTATTAACATTGAATTTTTAAGCAACCCGAAGACTATTGGCGATGAATCTCTTATTTCGGAACCATGGTCACGTGACGAAGACGATACCTGTGTGGGCACTATCCTCTCCAAACTACAACACCACACCAACGGAGGACTTAGAGCCATGACAGGCCAGCATCAGCCCCTCTACCTGGGGGTCTTCATTGGCACTAAGCTCGAACTCATGACACGCCGGTAACGGATCCGTGACTATGCCCACTCGCGGCCACACACCTGTCAAATAATTTGAATCAAACTCGTAACACATTTCCAGGCAGAAAAATTTAAATTTTCACACAAATTTAGGACTGCAATTTATATTTCTATTTAAAAATTATAAACATGCCATAAATACGCAATTTTCAACTTTAATATCATGTATCAAAATCGTTTCAGCATTACAATATAGGAGACAAAATATGGAATTCCTTCTACACCAGAAAAAATGAACTGATCTAAGCAGAAGTTAGTTAGTTGTGTTACAAAATATGATGTTCTCTGTATAATGGGTAGCACAGTCAGAAAATATATTGTGTCAGAGTGATTTTGTATACCCTAACAAAAGCTCAAGTGTAGTATTGGGGGGGGGGGCTCTTTGCATTTGGCGATTTTTCTTTGGATTTGACAAATTTTATATTGGTTTCATGGTGAGATAACGAATTCATTCTTTCTTCCGGACACATATCGGTAAGGGAAGTAGCTTGGCGATCGATTTTGGTCGCCAAAAGAAATTGATATCGCCAAGCCTATACTACACTTTAACCCCTAACAAATGCTCCCAAAAATGTTAGGGTCACTTTCACATTGAAGCATGAAAGTTAAACTATCTTAACCAAAAACACATGATGCCATTCCTTTTCCCCAACCCATCCAATCGTCTGGTTCTTTTCTTCCGAGTCAAAAGCGGGCGCTGCATCCCTTTCTGTATGGAAGGGGGATGTCTAAACCCTCTTCCGTGCCCTGGAATGGGGGAGGGGGGCTAGCAGTGAAATAATGGCCTTTCAGGAGGCAATTAGCATCCTCCCCTCTAAGAAGGGGGAAGAGACTCATTTCGAAATTCGTGATTTCCCCGACGCATCTTCCCGAAGGAATGCGAAATGAAGGAATCGGGTGGATGCGCGCAGAAGAGCTGGTTTGGAAACGTTAAATCTTGGGTGATGACTTATTTATTCTAATTAGTAGTGTAATTTCGAATTCGGTTGGCAGTTGGTAAGGGTGGTAAAGATGTTGTTTGATCAGATTTGGTGCTTGCCATCTTATCAGACTGATTGATATAAGTGTTCCAGTTGAGGAAAATTAGAATTTCCCCTTTATTCGTTGGCGTTCGTTTCAATTCTATATGGTCTACTACAGTAGACCTCAAAGTGTGTTTCGAGGAGCCCCGGGTTTCTGCGAGTCAAAATAAAGTTAGAAAGGAAAATTATAAATGTGTGAACAAAATAGATTTACATTTTCTATTAAGTTTGTGTGACCAAGAATGTCTAAAGTCGCGTTTCCCCAAACGAGTCACTTTTCCCACAAGGGACTGCTTTAAAAAATGCGATGCAGGACACCCTTTACTGCAACTTTTACTTCTTTGAATACATGAGCTCAGGATCCATTACAAAAGATATACTATGACAGAGATTAGCCTCAACAAAAAAATAATAACAAAGCACATCAAGTCCTCGGTTAATGTTAAAGAATAGGAATCGAATTCGGAATATTTCTTCAGATATAAAAGTACTCAAACATTAATATTATATTCTGTTTCACTATCCTATAGAAAATCTCTTATTTTATCATACTACTCATTTTTAATCGAGTTGACACATTTTATATTTTATAAAATGAGTTTCGAATTTTTCTCCTATACCGTAATGCTAAGTGAGCTATCCTTTTACATGTTAAAAGAAAAAAGTAATTATTTATAGAATATTTTGAAATTTTAAAACCCCTGTATTATAAACAAATGCATGTGTTGCAATGTTACAAATTTTCATGAAAATAAAGACATTTTTCTGTTCAAAATTTTGGTTCGAATTTTGTTCAAACTCTCGTACATACGGCGAAAACAACCTTAATGAGAATGAAAAGAATGGGGCAGAATGACCTAGAAAAAGGGAACCTTCTTCGAACTACAACCCCCTTACTTTAATTGTCTGTGCGTAAAGTACCTATAACAGTGATTTACTTTTAATATTACTTTAAGCTACTTTTTTCTAACACAGTGGGATAGGGTCTTTCCGCCCCCAGAAGCATCCTATAGTTCCAAGTGTTCCACAAGAAGATAAAATTTAAAGACCTATGGTCTACTATGGGTTGGAGAGGCCGGAGAAAGATGAAGAATGACTATGATGAAGAAGTTTAAATTCATAATATTAAGCGGTACCACATTTTAAACATGTTACTAGCTCTCCATGCTCGATCTCCTAGCTGCTAGATACTAATAATTAATAGTGAGATAACAGTTGCCATTTCGTTTGATATTATTCGTGTAATTTGTCTGATATGTTGTAATCTTTCAGACTTTTAGTGTAAGATCTAGTGGATAAACGGGTGAGTTGATTATGCTTTATTGTACAAGACTACCTTAGAAAATACGTTTTTCTCACTTTTTTATTGTTATTTTATTCTTGCTAATTCTACTACAAAAATCAAAGAGTCCCCTCGAAAAAGATTAAGTCTCAATTTGAGTTTTATTGCTAATCCTACCAAAAAATCAAGTCTAAATTTTCTCCAGATCTGCAAAACTTGCTACCCTCCCACAATACTTTAAAAGTGAACCGATCTAAATTATATCCATGAAAAAATAAAGGAATAATAAAAATAATTTTAATATTAAGATCATATAATGGTAGCGTAAATGGGATATTGGCAACGGACTTCAAATTTCGTATAGCGATGCATCTGAACATGCATTCGACCTTAAAGTGCAGAAACCTATATTCCCCATGACAAGTAATTTTGATTGATTCAAAAATCGAATTCATGATAAGCCAAAAAGCTAAGGACTTCTTCATATCAAAACCGCTAGAGGTCGTGGTAGCCCAGTGTTCGTAGTCACAAACTCGGGACCAGCGAATCGTAAATTCCGCGAGTCTGGTACCACTTAAGGCCCCCGCCAAGTAAGTAGAGTTAGAAATGCACGTTTAATTTGTCGTGGCGCAAAGTCCTCCCACTGCCGAAGTGTGGAAATTTAAAAAGTAATGGGGTGCCAGCTCAGATGCCATCGTCATCCTTTGACTGACGTTAAAAATTAAGAGGTTCACAGCAACAGCCCTCACGTTGCTTCAAATACGACGTCCCAATATAAAATTGCATCAAACCAAGATGGCAAGTAATGGAGTAACCAATCAGATGTCTTAGCCCCCTCGTGTAAAGACATCTCATTGGCTGCTTTTTTTACAGCTCACTGCTTACTGCCTTGGTGTGAATGAGCCCTAATAAAAGAGGTATGAAATACCACTTTGAATTATTTTTCATTGAACAATAAGATACAACGCGTTCTTTTTTTAAAATTAAAACTCTAAGGTACTTTTATTGGGTTAAATTTGTTGCACATACATCTTCAGTCTATAAAAACTGTTATCATGATTTACCATAATTAAGAATACAATTCAGGTGATTTGTTTCAATCTCTAATCTTAATCGTGTATGTGTGTGATTATTGTTCTATATTCCTAAATTTTATTTGCTTATCGTTTCACCAAAATTTAATTCAAAAATCATAATTCGATACGGAATATTTTTAGTAAATGTAACAATAAAATAAATCGAATATTAGACACTATGACTTGATATTTCCCCAAAATAAACTAAACGTTCATAGTTTAAAAAAAATAACGATTTCTTTAATAGCAGTTTCATGCAAGATCTGAAGCATTTTTCCAGGGGTAAAAACCTGTTAAAAAAAGGAGAGGGAAAAGGGAAAAAAAGCATAAATTGAATTATTTTTTTTTCAAACATTCTTTCATATAAATGTGTTTTTTAATAAAACATTTTCATTCGACGCGGAGTGGGGGAAAAAAAGATTTAATCTAACTTTAGTCGCGCAAACACGCATTTACTCTAATTACTATTTTCTTCGCCAAACCTTAATTGAAAAGCTCTCCAACTTTCGAATTACGTAAAAATAATTTTCAACTTTAATGGCTGTGAGCGAAATTATAATCGCTCGTAAAGAAATATATTGCCAGATTTCTCTTAAAAAATCCATAAAAATGACGCCGTTAACGATGGGAAATTTAAAATCGTTTGGCATAAAGAATTCGCAAAGAAAGCGAACGTTCTCATTTGACGCCAATTTAGAATTTTTAGAAGCGAATATGTGTCTTTTATTTCTGTTCTTTATGCATTAATAAAAAATGTTTTTTCAGGAAGATCAAGGAATTTTAATGTGATATTCTTTTATGCCAGCAATTATTACAAAACAATGCACAGTCGTGAGGTTTGATTTAAAATAAAACAGAAAGCTGAATTCTAAAGAATTCGTGAAAGAATCATTTATATTCCTTTCAAATTGTGTAATCCCTAAAAGTTTTTAAAAAAATATATTTTTTAAATAAATTCAAATAAATTTTTTCCCTAAATTACGCAGTATTTCATCTCTTTTTTAAATTTATTATTCACAATTTTCCCAAACAATCCGGTTTATTTGAAATATGGTATAATTTTAGGAATTCTCTTTTTAAAGGTTTTCATTTTGTAGTCCATTCTTCTTTTTTGGACACGCCACAGAATAAATAATTATGCTGATAATTATTTTAAAATGTGAAAATAAAATAAATTATTTTATTTTCGAACTGATTAATTCTATTTATACCTTTATTTAAAAAAGCATTTATACACATACGGCGATATTAAGGATTTTTAAATACAAAATTACGTCAATACTTTCTCAGGAAAAAAACACAGTAATTAATAACCATATTCCATGCTCAAAATAACAAAAGTAAGGAAAAGAAATTTTTATTTGTAAAAAAAAAGATTCTGCACTTACTTTAAACTATATCAAGAAAAAAAATTTTTTAAATTTAATTTTTATTAATATTTAATGTGTAATCCTTTGCTTTAAAGACTTCTTTCAAGTTCTGGGAATCGTTTCATGTAATTCTTTTGCTATTATCACAAAAAATAGTATACTAAGAAGAAGCCCATGCATTTTAAAAAGTTTTTGGCTAATAATGTAGAATTTTTCCTTAAATGTCAAGTTTCATGTCAAACGATCGAATTTATTTTTCTTGTTCGAATTGATATTTCTTATTCTAATCGAATTTATTTTTCTTGTTCGAATTCGTATTTCTTATTATAATAGAATTTATCTATCTTGTTCGAATTCGTATTTTTATCCTGATCAAATTTATTTTTTCTTTTAATCTAGTTCATACTACATAAACCAACTGCGATTATGTTTATGTTGTCTTATGAAAGATTAATAGTTAGAAAGATCGTCTTTGATACTAAAGTATTTCAAGAAAACCGAACTACAAATAAACAGTTCTCGCGAAATAAATATGACAGCCTCGTGACTAACATAAAATTCTTAACAATTTGATTCTATTGCAATTCTTTCTCGAATTCCTCCTTGTTACAAATAAATTATTATAATACCCATTAATTAAAAAATTATCTCATTTTTGTATAAGTTTTTACTTTAGTACAATACGAATTATACGAGAGAAATTTATCACGGCTGTAACATATTTTGAAAATTCGTTATTGGTGACAAAAGGCATTTGAAAATTGGTGAAGTGTATTTTATTGGTGGTTAAAATAACAGCTCCTTTGGGTGGCTAAAAAAAGCTGAATTATAATAATTACAAATATATCTTACTGAAAAATGTTCCTTACTTTTAAAGAATTTCAAAGAATTATTTCGATTTGAAAAAAGTTTTATAACGAATTTACTATTATGAAATAGAAAACGAAAAAAAAGCAGCAATATGTAGATAAAAGTATTTATTATTTAAAATTAAAAAGAAGTGCTAATATATTTTTTACAAATTATATGCTACAACTAAGGACTAGAAAAAAAAATTCTCAGATAATATATTACTTCACAAGACCTCCCTAGTCAATTTAAGCAGAAACAGTTTATTAAATTTCAAAATTAACTTTAGAATTTTAAACTTTCTTTAATATTGCTTTTCAGTATTTCATGTCACCAAAAATCTTTTAGTCTGTAAAATGTATAGAATGTCTCAATTTTTATAAGAGAAAGTTTGTATAAGATATGAAACAAATTAATCCCAGTTTCTACCGATGTTTTTTCCTATAAAAGTTTTTAAAATAAAGATTATAAAACTGTTTAATGCAAAAAGAATAAAAATTCGAAATATTAATTAAAAAAAGAATTAATGATGAAATAACTATGTACTTCAATTACTTTCAATAGAAAACCACTTTTAAATATAACGAAAGGAAAACTATGCTTTTTTTCCATTGCCGAAATCGAGTACACTTAAAGCATTAAAAATTACAGCAAAAAAAAAAAAAAAAAGAATGCCATGAAGTAATTTTATTTTGCATAAATTTCTAAACAAAATATTGCATCCTAGAAGAATAATTATCATTTTGCCTTAAAAACAAAAATAATATCTAACACCAAACGATATTCCGCCAAGAAATAATGATATAAAAACTTGACCATAGATATAAAAAAAAAATCGTTTGCTCCTAAAACAGCAAAGTTTTTCCTCCGTTTTTCAGAAGTACGTGTGGCATCGGGGGAAAAGAAATGAAGAACTGAAGCAATGACACCATATGGCCGATTCACAGAGGCTTCATAAGCTGCCGGTTTTCTTTTAAAAATAGCGATATTTTTAAGCTTTTGAAAACGCTTTATCCTGATGTTCTCGAACTTCGTTTCGATGCAAATTACTCGCATCGATTGCGCCGTTTCTTGCTCTGGAGGAGAATCGATGCACTGCATCTGTCACGTCGCTAATCCGACGTTCTTTGTCTGAATTTTAATTCCGAGACATTTTTTTTATCGAGGTAAGAAACTGTTCCACCATTTTTTTCCCTCGACATTCTAAAAAAGACCCATTCTTTTCTTCTTTGGTTGTTTTTATATACTAGTGTCATTAATATTATTCTTAAATCGTAAATAATGAAATAAAAAGAACGTAGGAGAGAATTATTTTTATTAGATGATGGTAAAATATTTTTCATTGTTACAATGATAATAAAATGCTCAAAACTGCAATTTTCTTCATTTTGTTTAAATTTTAATTTTTGCAATACAAGACACGATAGCCCATAATTAGTTCTTAAAAATAATTTTAAAAATTATTAATTTTTTTAATCATATGTATGTGTATATACATATACATTCTAAAATCTGCTTAGAACCATGAGTATTTAAAAGTCTAAATATGTGTTCAGTGATACAAATATAGATTCAACTACTTAAAAAAGAAAGCCAAAGAACTTATTAAGGCGAATTTAAAGCGATTAAAAAAATTACGTGAACAATAAATTTCTTATCAGTGACCCTAATTTTAAAGTATCCTCGAACACGTTCGGAGTACTTTTTTTAATAGCAAACTAAGACTAGCTTTTTTAGGAATCAATTCCCACAAATATTAATACTTAACCTCGGTAATATTTAAAATAAATTATCTAAATTTTACAAAAATTACATTACATATAATTAGTAAAATTTTAGCATTTATTAAAAATTTTGTAAAGCAGTTAATGGATAAAGTAATAAACTTATATCTCAATGAAGGTATTTCTAAAATAAACTCCACGCATTTATCTAAGGAATATGTTAAAATTTTGATGTTTTGTTAAAATATAAAAATTTTAGAGCTGATCGAATAAATAAGAAATGTGACATATTTATGAGGCTTTTATTAAAATAAAAATTCATAACTCAAAGAAAAATTCATTTAGCAAATATTATTTTAGTACATTCTCTAGAAAATATAAATATCGGGTTCAAAAGTTTCATACAAATACATTTAGAATCTTTTGAATAATAATGTTATCAGAATAATAATGATAGAGAGAGAGTTTTTTTTAAAAATTAACTTTTAGTATATTAAAGACCTACTTCCGATTTTCCCACCTTTTGTTAAATTTATTGGAACTTCGCTTCTATGTAACGTAAATAAAATATGTTTTGCTAAACCAAAATTAGCTCTACTCAATAAAATAAAAAACCAAAAATGTGTGTATTTTGATTGAAAAATTGATTACTTCAAAATGTTTGGATACCTTAAAAAGTTGTATTTCAGGATACGAATTATTTACAACAGACTCTATGATTTTTACCCAAAAAAAATCAAAAGAAAAAAAATTAAAAAACATTAAGCGTCATAAATAATTTCCCTTTTCATAACAAAAGAAAAAAACTCAATCATTTTTTTTTTTTTTAAGTATTACCATTGAATACGCTTTTAAACTTCAGAAAATAATATAACTCTTTAAGACCACGCAATAAAAATTTTATAAAATATGTTCTTACTTTTGACTATTTTAAAAAAATTTCTCGTTAGAGAACAATCAAGACATTTTCAAGAAAACAGATTTTATCAAATAAATATATCTAATTTCTTATTGTTATAAATTAGATGTAATAAACAAAAGTTCTAATGAAAAAATATAAAAATATTAAATTTTTTATTTAAGAATAGTTTAACTAATTAAAAAGCTAAAATTTAAATTGCTAAAATGTAAGGATATGTATTTATTAAGATTTGCTCAGATTTAACTTATATTTATTCACTCTGAAATTATTTCAAATCTTGAAATCTCATTGATTTTATATAGTATAGATATATTTGTATAGATATGTTTATATATAAAACAATACTCTAAAATATTACCAACATTATAGCTATATCACACCACGAATTCTTTTTAAAAATTAGTTTGCTTCATTTTTTGCTTATAAATTAAAACACTAAATTTTAAGGCCCTCTGCTTACATCGTTTTAATATTTACAAAATATAAAAAAAAGAATATATTTCGGCAAATATGATATTTTATTAAAAACATAATTTATAAGACGGCACGTTTTCCTATTTAAATGTTAAATCAAAGTTGAGTTTTAAAAATTCGAATATGAATTATTCAGTATGCGGTAAAGAGTTATATCCCTTTCAAGATTAAAATTCTCATTCCAAAGCTTGATTCAGTTACACCCACATTAAATTTAATCCTAAACACCGATTCTCCATCTTAAACAGCAATTATCATCGTTCCAAACCGAAATAACGCTCATTTAGTCCGGATTTCATGATGTTGATTCACAATTACGACCATTTTCGTTTAAGAGTTTCCATTGTTCCCTCCCTTCACTTCAGTTGCGAAACTCCATTTAGAAATCTTTCATTTCGCACAATTCAACCAAATGCAATTCCACAATTCATCCTGCTGCTTTGTAAGGAATTTTAGAATGCGAAAAGGGAGAGTTAGTGACGTTATGACTTGAAAGGAAATGTGATAATTCCTCCTTGGATAATAAATTGCATAAATAGAAGAATGTTGGGGAAAAATTGATTTCTAGAGAGTTGAGTAAATCGTCTGCAGGATTCTTATTTTGTGAGAATGAAATTAATGATGACGTTCTAAAGGAAATAAGAATATTTCTGAGATAAATAATGGTTTTTTCCCGCCCAGTTCCATTCTGTATTGTTCTTGCGGATTCAGTTTCGACCATTTTTCTTCTGCCAGTTAACTACTCTTCCTTTTGATTATATTATACTTCTTTCGAGCACTTTTTTTTATACTTTTCCATCAAGCTTCATCTACGGAAAGTAGTACTTCAGTTAATTCTATTCCGTAAATACTATTGTTTTAAACAATACATTTATTTTCGAATTTAACATAGAAAGAGAAATAAAAGAAAGTATAACTAATTAAGTCACCAAAAAGAAATACTTTGAAATTAAAAACATAACACACATTAAAAGAATACGCTTAGATGAACGTTTGGATAAGTTAATTGGCAAAATTCATTCATGAATTTTTTTAAAAATAAGTTTAAAGATTACTTAATTTTTATTTAATCATGAAAATGCTTATAGTAGGGAGAATTCTAAATTAACCGGTACGGGACCATCAGGTTACTAAGAGTAAATTTTAGCATGTAACTGTTTATTTTTAATTTTTTAGACGTAAAATAAATAAAAATCATGATAAAAATGTATAGCAATGTGCTGCTTTTTGGATAAAATTGCAGTTTTACAAGAAATTTGTTTTTCATTAGTTCAAATACACTTTACTTGTAAAAAATTATACTAACTGAATAACATAAAACATGTCAGAAAACAGTTATTGACACAATAAACAGAGATCTTAAATATAAATTTGAATGTTTGTATATTTGTTTAATACAAACCTACGCATTTTATCGTATCATCCCACAGTTTTGCAAGGAGCTGCAAGCCTATTTCGGACCCAAACAGTTTTTATTTATAGTGATTTTTTTTCTAAAACCCCTTTAAGAGTGTTAGTGTTTATGTGCGAAGTCGCCCAATGCCGTGATATACATTCAATAGCGGAAAACCGTTCCCGCCCATGTTTAGAAAAATACATCTGCTTTTGGCGACATATTTTAATTTGGCAACCTTAACAACAGGTTTTGCGTAAATCGACACCCAAGGAGGGAAGGGAGGGATGTTAACGATAAAAATTCCCTTTTTTGAACTAATGAACGTGCAGACTTGAAATTTGGGAAGCATGCATCTTTTTTGAGTAGACACACGCTCTGAACTGGTTACGCTCGTTTCCCAGAAGAAAGAGGAGTTGCGAGGGCGCTATAGATTAAAATTCACTTTTTCAACTATTAGATCAACATGTTTGAAATTTGGCAAGCGTGTTTCTTTTGTGGTGGGTTGAACAGGTTTTTCGGAAATCAACTCCCAAGAGAGGTTGCACAGGCGTTAAACATATATAAAAATATCTCCTTATTGAAGCATTGCACCTACAGACTTGAAATGTAGCAACATTAACATATACCCAGCGAAGCGGGTGAGTAACGGTTAGCAAGTAATAAAAGTAAGATAAGGGACGCGAATGTTTTATCATTGCCGACAGTAGATTTAACAATTTTTTTCCCCTTAAACGTTCCCGTTTACGTAATTGCGTTCGTTGTTCTATTTTGACATACTGTATATAATTGCAGATGTCATACTGAAATATTACAATCGCCAATTTTAAAATGAGGGGAAGAGGGATGTTTACCTTAGTCGTGAAATGTTTAATTGAATAAATAGTTCGCATATAAGGAAGTGCATAATTACTTGGTGCAAAAATTGAAGCCAAGAAAATCTGATAAATTTACTGCTTTGAAAAATAACTAAAACTTGGTAAAAAATATAATGGTATACATTACTTACCAAGAAAAAAATTTAATTAGAATTTATTTAAAAAGGAAAAGAAAAATGCTTAACAATTTAAAACTAATGATCCGTTTAACAGATTTAAGAGTCATTCTTGGACATTTTATCAAAATTAAAATTATAAATAACGTACATGTTTGCTTATTTATTCCCACAGCTAGTAAAAATCATTATTATTATTACTTTTCTGCTAAAACATTTTTTTTTAAACCGAGAAGAAGTAATGCAGTGTAAACGAAGGTCAAAGTTTTGGCAAGAAAATTAAAATTCATTAAAGTAGCACAAAAACCGACAAATAACATGTTTCGAAACTTTAAATTTCAACATCCAATGCTTAAAATAACGGGAGTAAAACCTAGTATAATAATTAGGGCGTGCGGGCGAAACCATTTACGCAAAGTTGTTGCCATTCCACAAAGATTAATTGTTGTCGAGCATCGAGGGACCAATTAGGAGGCTCGCAGACGAGAATTTCCGTTATCCGATGGGGCTAAATGGTCGTTTTTAAAGCATTTTTATGTTTTGTTATTATTTATTTACTTTTTTTATTTCAGAATAAATTATTTCTGAGATGGGATGGGGGGAAAAAAGGAAAGTTTGACAAAGTTGGGGGGGGGGGGGAATTCAACAAAAATATCGTTTGGTAAAGTGCTCTCGTTAACGCTAGTTTTATTGCAAGCAATAAACAGCTTTTAGATTCTGAAAAGAGGCAGTGTGTTTGATGAAACTACTGAAAATTCACCTCAAATAGCGATTCAAAAATATGTTAAATGTGGTATTTAAAAAATACAAATAAATATAGTTTATTTAAGTCACATTTACTTCTTATAATCATTGCTAAACATAAATACTTTTTATTTTATTTTGAGAAGTAATCAGTTAGTAAGAAATTCTACACATTATAATTCCGGAAAAAAATATTCACTGTATGCGTTTAGAAAAAGGAAATATACATGCATATACAGATAAATATAGAAGAAAAGCGATTCCCTTTCTTATCACCAGATCTCCGGAACTATTAGACCTACAGACATGAAATTTATCAGGCATGTTTCTTTTGTAGAGTAGAAATGAACTATAAGAGCGGGTTTTGTGAAAATCGACTCTCAAGGGGGGTTACGGAGGCATTATAGATTTTAAAAAAGATCTCGTGTTTGAACTATTTAAATTACATATTTGAAATTCGGCAAATATCTTTATTTTATTGAGTAGAGATCCGCTTAACAAGGGTTTTTAGGAAATCGACTTCCAGAAGTGGGTTAAAGGGGCGTAAAAGATCAAAATGCTTCCACTTTAGAAATTCGTCATCTTTTTTAAATTAAAAGGCGACGGTTACAAGATTATTTTTCATCTTCTCGAAAACTTATTATAGCTAAATAAATATAAAGAAAAACACAATATATAGTCATTCAACATCATGAAATACCCAGTAAGGCAGGCACGTAATGGCGAGTGAGAGGGTAGAGGAAGTATTATTATCATCCTTTTCTGTTCCATGGACCCTTTTTCGAAAGAGATAAAAACCAAAGATTTCTTCTCACAAGAACTATTTATCAGACAGATCACCTTCTGCTGTATGCATTTTTTCAATAAACACGAGAAAAATATATATCCTTTATGATAAAAACAGTTAAATAGCCTCCTCTGTTCCCTTGTATCACATGTGATACAAAAGTTTCATAATTTTTTGTGAAGACTGAACAACAAAAACAAATTTGGGACTGGTTGCATCACATGAGATAATATAAAGAGAAATACCCCATATAATTTCCTCCTTTAGTCAACACATGGCAGGACCAATCCATGATAGCGATTTCTAGTAACGTCTCTGAATCAAAACAAGATGTGTGCACGTCGTCGAAGAAGTATTTTTTTTTCCTTATTTATATACAAATATTAAACTATTTTCAAAGTATGCTTTTTCTTTGTATACGTACTTTTAACTAGTTAACAGCAACAACAAAAAAAGAAAGAAGTTTTTAGTGAAATATTAAAGCACAATGAGACTTGCGAAATTTGTTTGTATCACTTGTGATACAATGGGGCCCAATCACTTATGAACATACTTCTTAAATCAATTTTGTTTTAATTTTTAGTTATATTTGGAGGGGGGGGGGGGTTGAAGATTGATAGAATTATTTTTTGAGTTAAAATCTTTAATTGAGGTGTGTGAATGATGAGCCCCTTCCAAAACGCAGAGTAACGACTTGCATTCCACATCAAGCAGCTCGTTACAAAGAAGTTAGGCACATGCCTAAAATGGTTGGAGATAGGACTCATCGAAGTAGGTGACGGAATGAGAAGTGCTCGGCCTTAACAACTGTACAAGATTTTTATATGCTTTACAACTAATAGAAATGGTTTTAAGGCATTTCACGGGGAAAAAAATAATGTTATTGCAATAATATTACTAATATGTACCTAAAACACTAATAAAACTTAATTTTCATGTTGAATTTATGTATTGTATGTATTGTGTGATTGAAGACTAAGATTAAATTAATTGTTTCAATCTTGCTTGATACTTAAAAAATTCTGATTGCAGTGTCTTGTTCCTGATGTATCACATATGTGTAATATCCCCCCCCCCTCCCCGCAGCTTCTATAAATATAAAAAAAATTATTGCACTTTTCTACATCAGAGTGATTAAAACAACTATGTAAGTACCTCTTACAAAATATAAAGCTTTTATTTTTCTCTTGGGTCTGGGGAAGTTATATTGAATTTGAAGTAAATAACTAACACATAAAATTAAATTATATTGAATATGAAACGCGCTTCATTCTTACAATTATGTAACAATGCATAAAATTAATAGTCTCTGTCTTTAATAATAATTGATAAATATATTCAATACCAAGTTAAATACCATTTCGTTTAGAGTGAAATCAGTTTTATGTGTGTTTTCGCGATCAGTAATATGAAACTGCAGTGTTATTTTAATTGTATCGATGCCACTAATACGAGGGTGAGTCGGAAAATAAGCTTCCCCTGTCGACTGAGGTCAGAGTTATGTATGACAGTCAAAACATAGAATGAGATACTAAAGATAACACATAAATCCCCCCCCCCACATAACTAAAAAGTACATTGAGACTCTTGTCATACCGCTGGATAAGCTCAAAAGGCCCTTCAGGAAAAACTCAAGAGCTTTGCATACGGAAGAAGCGTTTAACGGCTGGTTTGATTTCAGCATTGCTTCCAAAGCGCCTTCAGGCGAGATTCTTCTTCAAAGACGGAAACAAATGAAAATCACTTGGTGCTAGATCAGGACAGTATGGTGGATGGTGTACGCGCTCCCAACCAAGATTTGCGTCGTCGTCGTCGAGCGTGGTCTCGCATTGTCATCCAACAACAGAACGCCAGATTTGAGAAACCCAGGCAGCTTTTTCCGAATCGCCTCTTTCGATTTCGATAGGGTGTCACAGTACCGCGTAGCACTGATGGTTCTAACCTCCAAAAAGTCCACACCAAAGTAAACGCTTCTTCCGTACGAAAAACTCTGAGTTTTCCTGCAGGGTTTTTTGAAGCTTATCAAGCGGTATGACAAATGTCTCAATGTACTCGGTACTTATGTGGAAAAATAAAGTTATGTCTTATCTTTAATGTCTCATTCTGTGTTTTGATTTTCATACACAACTCTGACCACAGTCGACAGGGGAAACTTATTTTCACCCTCGTACAATTGTAGTTCAGTTCAAAACTTTTATAGAGAAAAACAAATATCAGATTTAATTATAATAACACGTTTACTGAAAGTGAAAACAAGTTCTTTTTCTCTACGAAACCCCGGAGCTTCCCTAGATTCTTGGTTAACAAAAACACTTTGGACTAAGACAATGAAAATAAATTATTAGAGTTTTATCAAGAAGCACATTTATTCTACTGTATCTCACATAGATATATCATGCATGTCTTCGAAATTCACAAGATGGAAAAACAAAATGGAATAAAACATAAGACCTCGTCGCCTCTTCAGCTTTCTCTTGAATATACAAGCACCGCTTCACCACACGCGATCTTATTACCATTTCAAATGCCCCCCTTTTTTTTTACCAGAAACAAAGTTACATATGCCATCATTCGTAGATACCACTCACGTTAATTATGCGTCAAATTTTGTGCATGTCAACACCCAGTGTACAGGTGTTTACTCGGAAAAGTGTTCCAAAAAAATTGGGAGAACTCAAGAACTTGGAAAGGAAATATTTTTTTCCTTACAAGGTGGGAGGCAATATATGTTTTTCGTCATTGTTTACTCTGAGGATTGTCTGAACGTGAAAGGAATGCCAAAAGATTCTGTGGAGTCGGGATGGCGGGTTTTTGTTTTCACTATTCTTTATTTTCAAGGTTATGTGTTAATACGGAATTGGTGGCCTAAACTAAAAGTATCTCATGAAAAAAACATTAAGGACCTTTTTTCTTAGATGAATAAAAAGTTATGATAAGCGTGTTTTAATTTTATTGTTTGAAAAGCATGCTATTTAGATTAAATTAGTCAAAGTGTTTAGGATAATATTTTTCATACTGATAAATAACGTTAGAAACATAAGTAAAAAAAAAAAAAAAAATCAAAAAGAAATAAATTAAAAATGGAATTGTGTGAGACACATGCAAATAAAAAAATGCATACTTATATACACAAATTTTTTTTATATTTATTGCTTTCTGAAGTTCGGCACTATTACAAGAAAATTCGAATTACAATCGTAAATGTGTAATGTGTGTCTGTTCCTACTTCCCTCTAATCCCCCTTGTCTACTCTCGGACCCGACTAGATGTGAGGAGAAAACTGAATAATCAGTCGACATGATTCACTCTAATTATTTTATTGCCACAAAATATCAAGCAAGCACAATAGTAATCCAATTAAGATTGTTGATCAAAATTAAGAGCGTGAAGGTGAGACTAGTTAGCCTGGGGATAATATTTACGGATCCTAAACTGATTTCCACGTTAACTTATACAAGCTCAATTTCAACTCCGCCGCGCACTACAAGTTATCCTCAACTTCTATTAAAATAATGCTTACGATACCTGTATTCTTGTCAAGTTGAAGTCCTACTGTTGGGGCCTTGAACGTTTATACTTGACGGGATCAAATCCGTTCCTCACTGGGAAATCTTCAATATACACTTTTATAAACTTAGTTCCGCACTGCAAAAACTCACGATCCTTCACTCACTAACTCTTAGAACTCGCCATTACAGAATTTATATAATAAATTTGCATAATCACGTTTTCTTACCTTCGGTGAAAGTTGGTTGAGTAAAATATTTCCCTAAAAGGACCCCCGATGAGTTAGTGGAAGGAACCGTATAGATCCGTCACAAATTATTTTGTTAAATTAATATAATTTGACTAAAAGTATTGATTTTTAAACTCTCATGTTTTATCTCAACTGTGAGATTTAATTCAATTTAAATAAATCAATATAAAATTCACTGTACTATGAATACAACAAACGAGAAACACAACAGGAGACCCGTCACACGGCTATAGAACCTTAAGGTCGGTTTCACACACACGAAGCAACCTAATGCCAGTCAACATAGTGCTAGTCAGAGGAGAGGGTATTCCGTTCACACGCGGATACAAATTGGACTGAAAATTGAGTGCTGGACTCATGGGTGCAATGATTTAAAGAAGTAAGGAAAAGCTTTCTCCATTTTCAAAACCAAAGTAGCCGCGTATGAAGAGCGTAGCTTCTACTATATCCTTTTTGTTGAGTCAACTAATGGTTGCGAACAAATGGGGGGGGGCGATGTTTTTCTTGTACTTGAGATAGTGCCAGTTGACTACGTGTGAAGAGACCCGTGTGATTTCTATTCAAAACCATTTTCCAACTGTCTGCTTCTTCTCTTAGGTGCTTCATAAGTTGACTCGTGTGAAAGGAAAACATGTTCCGATAGGAAATTATACAAAGGAAAAATACATCATATTAATTGTAATACAAATGTCATTCATGATAATGCATGTTTATTTTGTCTATTGATTATAATATTACCATTTCAAAAATAGAAGTCACATAGTTGGATACTATTTTATTTTTATATATAAGCTGGATACTATTTATGAAGGATGTGTGCAAAGACGACTCGAGGTAATACAAAAGTGAACAACTTTAAGGACAAGGCTACTGTAACCCCATTAAATAACCTCTTAAAAGATATTACATATTTCCATAAATATATATGCAATAATAAGATTCTTAAATAGCAACATTTCTAGAAATACTATAGTACTTCCTATGCTAATCTAAAATTCTATACTAGTATAAGTAAAGAAGCTAACATTACAACAGCATCCATTTATATATACAATTCCCATTTATTACAATTCATACAAGTCGATGTTAAGCTCATTTAGAGATCCCTTACATATAAAAAAAGATATTATGACTTCTAATTTTGACAGAAAAGAGAAGACTAAAAAACAGTTAAAAACCTTCTGATCTGATCCATTCTATTAGTTTCCGCCATTTTTGCCAGACCCTGAGTACATACTTTACGGCTCTTGAAGCTAATTAGATCTATTTTGGACTGTAAGATATGGGCGGTATTCAATATTTATGCAGTTCTGTCACGAATGTCATACTTTTATCTTCGGCCCGCCATCACCCCCTCTAGAGATACGACTCAGATATTAGATTTGTCTTTTTCGTCTAGTCTATGGGAGATTTTTCGTGCTATGAAAGCATCAATCACATCATTTCATTGCAATGCATTTGTACTCTTGGCTGTCTTTCAGCCTGTCTAGGAAATGATTAAAATAGTATTAATGGAAACACTGGAGTTCGGAAAAACGTTAAAAGTCAAACAAACGCCAACATTTAGGGTTCATTTATCTTGTTCGTTATTTATCGATTTTTGTGCTTGAATATTATTATTTTAACATTGAAAATCATGCTCCAAAAATATTTCAGAATTAAAAATTTTAAAAAAATAGTTGCATTTGTGGTTTTTTTTCCAATTTTCTTTTTTTAACACGCTTTTATAAGTTTCACTTGCATGTAACGGAATCTTGGAACTCGATTTTCACCCACTTAAAAAGGTCAGATTTATTCGAAATTTCGTACACTTGTCAAGGACCGATGACAATACAATAATTTCACAATTTTGTTCTATTGTCCTTATCAGGATCGTTAAGAATAACGATAATCAGATTTGGCGACAATTCCATATACCACTTGCAGATTTGGCTACTTATTGCATATACCATTTTCAGATTTGGCGACAAATTCCAGATTTAGTGACTAAAAGAATAAGGTGTAAACCTAAAGCGAGTGTTTTTAATTTAAAACTAATTATATGCAAGTGTAAAATACGCTTGCGGTTAATACAGATGAAACAAAAAAAAGAGTTCTTTATGTGAGAAAGTGGAGGGTGGGTGTGTGTTAGCGATTTCTTACCATAATATAAACATTTTTCAGAAAATGAAAATAAAAAATCGGCTTGTGCATGTAAAAAAAAATATGTTCTAACTCCTAAATATTTTTTATTTTTACAAAGCAATACGTTTAGAAGTGATGATACGATTTAACATTATGGCAATTCGGTTAAAAAGGGATAATATGATTGACACTTGATATTACTATGTTTTTATTAACTCGCTTTCTTGAATGTCTGTCTGGGTGGGATTTTGTAATTCTTTTTAAACTGACTTCCCGATGAGATAACAGACTTGATATTTGGACCATAGCTCGGAATTGAATGACGATGCATGAAAATGTGAAAAAAGAAGAAAAAACGAAGAGGAGGAATTTTATAATTTTTAGTCCCTTACACAAAAACATGGTACATTAAAATTCGAACTTTTACACACTTTTATTTGTTTGACCTGTTCTACAGAGACAGAATCTAATATAACGATACGGGACTCATCCGAAGCCCCGTAAACGGAGAGAATAAATACACTTCAGAACCTTTAATTAATATCCATTGAAGAGCAAGATTAATTCCAGCAGCCACGTAATTCCGGCTCCAAATATCAAACTCAAGAACAAATTCAACAATGAATAAATATTTGTTTAAAAAACTAAAAAACACGCTTTTATATTGAATCGAACTAAAAAGTAAAAAAACAATTCTTAATATAAGAATAAAATGATGAACGAGAAAGGTAATGTCATTGGGGTAAAAGCGTGGGGTGCTTAGTACTACATTTTACACTCACTCAGCATTTCGGAAGTTAGAAATTATATCAGTTGATAAATATATAGAACACCCCAATGACATTAATTTTCTCGTTCATCATTTTATTCTTATATTAAGAATTATTTTTTTACTTTTTAGTTCGATTCAATATAAAAGCGTGTTTTTTAGTTTTTTTTTAAACTATAATTTTTTTCCATGCTTTTTTTTCTCTTTTAAGTGAAGTTTAATCGTTAAAGGTTGCTTTTGCCAACTGTAAGACATTCCAAACTAAATTTGATACCCATTTCTAACAAAAAAATTACCTTTTTTTTTTTTTCTTTTTTTTTTTTTGAAAAAATTATAACGTTATAATTTATGCATTTATTTATGACATTCCTTTTTTTAAAAAAATTTTTTTGAAAATATCCCCTTTGACATGTGTAGAATGTAAATTCTTTTAGTATTACGTTGTAGAGGACGAAATAGGAACACATTTTTATATAAGAAACAACTGGAACATATTAGATAAAAAAGGAGTAGAATAATGAAATATAAACTCCTTTTTACAGCATATATTCAAAACATAGTATTGATATTGGAACAATTTTACATGGAAAAAAAATATTTCGGTTGTAGGGTATTTTTTAACAACATTAGAAAGCACCTGAAATTTAAGGATTTTATAATGAAAAATGCACCTAACTACCGCAGTGGCGTACACAAGGCTTGGGTTTGGGGGTTCAAAACCTTTTCCATAGACCAACAAATTTTTAATTTTCAACGAAGTTCCCGTCTTGGTGCTTTTCTCTACGTTTTTTTGAGCATATAACCCATTCCATGAAAGTAGCCACTGTACTACAGTCACAGTGGTGGGATTTGGGGGTTTAAACTCCTCCCATAGTTCAAAGTATTTGTGGTATTTAGCATAAAGATTACGCTTCAGCTCTTTCGTTTACAACAGGAGTCAGCAACCTATGGCACACATACCACATGTGGCACGTGGAACGATTCTTAGTGGCACTCTGCCCCACTCGATAAACTTGTCAATTTTGGAGTGGATGCAAATTGATAAATTTGTAATGGACCTTATTTGGCAAACATCTTCAGAATTATGGACATTTACGGAATTACGAAAAAATCTGAATGATGAACTCCAAAGATGAATTTACAGCTATTTTGTAAATAATTGAATGTCATTGCTATAGAGATTTAACTATTTGAAGAGAGAAAATTGCGTGTACACTGCTTTCTGCTTTAGATTCTACATATGTAAGTAAGAAATCTTTTCTCACATGAAAAATATTTCGAGTCCGGAAAGAAATTGCTTAGTAGCTGAATGCTCAGAATCATGTCAAATTGAAAATCACATGTTATTTCTGTGTTAAGTTATCAAATGCTTTAAATGTTATTTAGTATTAAAGAGAGAATAGACTTATAAAATGGAAATAATACTTTTTAGTATTATCGACATAATGAAATTTTTATTATTATGAAAGGACTCACGCTTTTGCAAAGGGGTATGTTTTTAAACCATTCAAACAACATTGAAGCATATTTTTTTTTAATTCCAAGGAGGTTCGAGTTCTCTGCCCAGTCTTCTACCATTAGAAAAAAATGACCTAAGCGAATCCTAATTAAACGTACATTTCTTCTAATCCATTGCTGCGAGATGATAGAACGAGACTCTGACGCGTCCCCAAAGGCACACACACACACACACTCTCCATCCATTTCCCGGAGGGTAAACTGTTCCTTCGGGACTGTGGACCTTATCTTGGTCCTTGCTCAATAAATCATCTAACCATGAGTCAGTGGGGAGAGGAAGCGACCCTGCTCAGCAACAGATGGACCACCCCCGGAGTTTGTTTGGGAAACTTTCTGGAGGAGGGAGATAAGGAGAAGGAATGGAATATAGGATGGACTAATTATTTTGGATGCTTCGATGAGGTAAGGGAAAGTGATTGTGTGGAAGGTGAAAGTGATGGATTGGGGTGAATTTGGGAGAAAGGAGGCAAGGGGATAGTTGTCAGAAATGCAGTATGTAGGGAAGTAAGTCACTTTGTTGTATGTTGTATCGCTATTTTATAAAACAACTTTTGAGATTGTTTTCGTTTAACATTAATGGATAGTAGTGAATGTGTGTGTGTGGATAGAACATTTTTCCACAAGGAAAAATAATTTATTGCCGAACATTTTTCCGTGTGGAAAAATGTTCGGTCATAAATTATTGTTCTGAAATCATGTTCTGATTTTCGTATACCTTTGAAGTACGACTGAGATAGTCTTAAGAGCAAAATGCATAAATGCATATCACGTATATTTTGATAGAATAATATGTACAGCAGCTTTAATATACGAAATTTAATTCGAATCCATCTGTTAATATATGTATTATAATCTGCTCTTGGCTTTAATTCATTTTTAGACCATGATCCACCAAGACATTGCACAATTCATTATTTTCACATTAAATAACCATTTGACGGGAACAGTAAATTAACTGGAACCGTATTGCTCCCGAAGTTCAGTCGTTAAACTGTGACAGTGAATTGAAGCAATATTCGTGAGAAACTTGTCTAGCTGACACGCTATTAATAAGCCACGTGATTCTACAAAATAATTGAGAACTTCGAATTGTAGAGCTAGGGGACTTTTGAACTGACGGGACGTAATTTGCTGCAATGCAAAATTGAAGTATTAAATGCTTGACATTGAAAAAATATATAAAAAAGATAATATCAGCTAAATAAGAACGTCAGCACTGGCAAAGTGATGTACACAATGAGAGGGGTTAAGGGTTCAACCCCCTCCCATAGACCAACAGATTTTTAATGTTTGCCGTAGAGATTAAACCTCGGCGCTTATGTCTACGTGATTTTAGACAGTAATCCTCCTTTTAAGAGAACTCTATGTACTCCACTGGAGCAAAAGGGATATTATCACAGATGTCGGCAGGATTCGAACGTGATAAACAAAAATTTATATTCGCAACAAGACATGTTGGAATAATATAGATATCATGCACTTACAAAACACTTTCCACTAATGAAATTGCCAATTATTGTCTATGATGCTCAAATCAAAATAACGATAGAAAGTCTTGGATCACTTACGATTACCAATAGGTGTTTCTAAAATTGACCATTAAATAATGCGATAGAACGTTAGTCCTTGTTAACTAATGATTCCAGTTCGGGCAAGTTAAGTACATCAAATCTGTAAGTAAAATGTGCCAAATCTGGAAATCAAATGTTGGTATTTCGGGAAGCCCAAAATGAGTTCGTTTGCCTATTGTAAATATTTCATGGAATGTTGCTGTTGCTTATACCACCTGATCGACAGTAACATCAGATCAAGGTCCACGAAATTCATCGCGGCTAAGGGCTAGAATTTTACGCCTGTCATTAGCCTAAGCTTTGAGCCCCCATGAAGGTGACAGTGCGATTTTGCTCGGTACAACACGATAGATGGTGACACCATTCGCGGACCCACTGATTTAACGAGCACGTTCTTCGTATGTACTCGGCGAGCATTTGGTGGCATCGAACCCAGGCCTTCCCGTCTGGAGTCCAATGCTCTAACCACTAGGCTACCCACGGGCCCCTGTGGAATGTGATAGGTTATAATTTATTTAAAATATGTAGTGGAGCATGTTTTGTTTCAGATAACAGGAGAATTGGGCATCATCTGCTATACTTGAAACTGGGAAACATACGTAAGATTCCTATTTTTAGAAAAATATGTATTCAATTTTGTTTATTTTCAGTGTATTATATTTAACCTCATTTTTATCGTTGCAATGTACAAAATTAAAGACGAAAGTATGTTTGCCCAGGCTTTTTAAACAGATTCTACATGCAAGTAAATTAAAAATGGCAATAGCGGAGAATTCTTACTTTGAAGTCATGCATGCCAGTAAAGATGCATTTAAGATGTGCTGCGGGCCACACTTTGCAGATCGCTGGCATAAATTATTGTGTAATAAGTATTGGCCACAAATAATGAAATTCTTAAAATAAGACTTTGGTTTAAAAAAAAGTTATTTTAATCTAAGAGCTTCAATTAAGAGTACCATTAGAGAAACGAAATGTTCACAGGGGGGGGAAAACTTCAATTATTACATATTACGTACCGTAAGGTATTCCATTAATCAAAAATAAAGAAAAATATCAGTTCTTTTTATTTTATTTTCTTCGCAAACTCTACATCAAAATAAAAATTAAGATACACAATCACATGATACTTTTTTAAAAAAAAGTTTCTAAGCAGTTCTCGCTCAGATTTCCACACACCCCCAGGCAGTTACGAGACAGAAAATTGCAGTTGTAACTACTCCGAACGAATTAAAAGAAAATGCAGACGCATTTAAAATCGTAAACAAATTAAAGGAATTCGTAATCGTTCCATAATTATAGCGAATACAATATAGTAATTACGTTGTTACAGAAAACTGAATTAACGCCAATTAAGAAAAAAAAACACTATCTAATTATCTTAGAATTCTCTGCGTTCTTTTAGAAAATTCCATTTCTCCTTTTCTTCAAATCGAGCCTTTTCTTTATCTTTTGTTATATTTTTCATTCCATCTTTTATTTTTCCATCATGAGAAAAATGAATTTAAAATACAGAGCTAATTTGAAAATGCACTTTTTAAAAAAAAAACTTTCTTGTGTATCGCGTGCAAGTTAAGCACACAGCTGGTATTTTCATGATGTAATTAAATTCATTTACGAAGCAAGCTTTTCATTTTCCGTGCTTTTTCTCCTTTCATTGTTAGGCGAAGAATCGCAATTTGGGCGGGAAAATTGCTTAGAATCTTTTAATAAAGATAAACTACAGATTATTTAAAGTTAATTATATCTGAGTTTTATAGGTCGAATTAAAATATTTAAAGAAGAACGTGTGTTATTATACATCTTCTTTCTATTCGAATTGCTGATATTTGCCATTCATTTGCATTCTATTAAAATTGTTTTTATAATACTGTTTAGGCATTTCCATTCCAAAGTTTAATTTTTAAATTGGAAACATATTAAATCCATAGTTATCTTTGGCATTCAATTCAAATTAGCAGTTCCATTTTTCGTTCAGATTTGGATTACTTCTTCTATGTACATATTTTAATATACAAATAAAAAAAAGTCTATGTATATATGATTTTATTTAAAAAGGAATAAATTTCTCTTAAAAAATTATAGAATTTGCAGTAATGTGGGATAATAATGTCCTATATCCAAAAGTGATTTTTTTTTCACCGCTTCTTAATGGTGCTTAGAGTAAATAAAACAAACTTGGCGAGAGAAAAATGCTAGCATCTAATGTGCTCAAAATGTTTTGATATTGATGAGAAAAATCATCACATTTTCCATACCACTAGAAATAATACTTAAAAAAAAAACGATTTTTATTACAAGTGTTTAATTATTATTTCTAACACCACACAGTAACAGGTTTGATTACTTACGTGATTTTCATTTCCTTAGAACATTAACTTGGTTGATAGATAATAAAAGTTGGAACAACAAGCTATCCGCGAGGCCTATCTAATCTAACTCGGTTTCTTTCCATCCAGCCAAATTGGCCCTTTGAGCTAGAGCAACTCCAATCCGAAAAAGAACGTCACTGTTAAACGGCATGTAGATAGTCATTAGCACGTGAATCTGTTTATAATTGAGAGATTTGCACTAGTATTTCATTTCCTAAAAATATTGGCAACTTATGTTATTGGAGATTTTATGATTTTTTTAAATTCATGCGTATATACGTAAATATAATGTACTTTTTTGTTGAATATATGTTTTTTCCCTTCAATGTTGTTTAACACGAAAAAATATTTTAGTCCCCTTCAGTTTCGTGTTAAATGATTTTTACTGTAATTTAAAAATTTCTTTTCAAAGTATATATTGGTAATTAATGCTAGCAAAGAGGTCTTAGAATCTTTCCTAAATCATTCCGATTTTTTTTTCTTGCCCCATTTACAAAAACATATTTATAAAATATTTATATCATTGATTTAAATGAAATTTTCAATCAAAACTTAGACTTTACAATCATGAATATGAAAATTTGGCGACAGATCACGCAACATTGAAATACTGTCTGATAAAAAAGATGTACTACTGGACTTCAACATACAAGCGATACCTTTATTCTGTAAGATTTATTTTGATGGAACAGAGATTCGAACCCACGAATCGCATAACTAAAACAGAGCTAACCATGAATGAGTGTGTGAAAGCTAATTAACATCATACTTTAAAACAACACGAGGGCTATTGGAGACGAACCTTGTAATTTTGAACCATGGTCAAGTGCAGAGGATGACAACTGAGCTGACATCCTCATCTCCTTATTTCCACATAACACCAAAGAGGGGGCTTTGAGCCTTGACAGATTTAGCATGCATCAGACCCTCTAAACCACGGATTTTAGTGGCACTAAGACTCAAACTCATGACACATCGGCCATGAGTTCGTGACCATAACCACAAGGCTACTGTAGCTAACCATGAAGCTCACGTTTTTAATTACTTGATTATTGAGTCTCTTTTTACTGCGAGCACGCAAGATGATTTGGGGTTTGTAGAATCTATGGTAATTTTTATAAATCAGGTTCCCCAAATGCAAAAATAGAATAACTTTTTTCAAAACATTGACTTTTTTACAATTAATGCAATATGTACGCGGGTTAGAACTTTTAATAGTGGCAACACTGCTTTAAAAACGCTACAAAACAAAATCAAAGAATGCCATGTATACCACATGTGAGCTACACACATACCTTACCTCTCACCAAAAAGGCTCGTCCTTCCGACGTCATGCCTATTCGAAGTGACTCGAAGAATTGATCCTTGTATTAGCTTGCGGTCTAAAGTAAGTGTTGCCAGGATGTTTTCAAAGCAAGAAGAACTAAGTTGGATAAAAATTGAATGTGCCAGAGGTCGAACAGCACGACAATGTCATCTAGGGCTTCAAGAGGCTTCTGGGGAATCTGCATTGCCTTACAGAACTGTAGCAAGATGGATAAAAGCCTTCAATGAAGGACTCCAAAATGTGGCAGACACGCATCGGCCAGGTCGTCCTAGTGTCAGTAAAGCAGAAGTGCATGATGTTGTCGTACTAATGAACAGTGATCGACCCCCAGATTTAAGTCCTTGTAACTTAATTCCTAAGATGAAGGAGCAATTTCATGGCATTCGCTTCAAAATTGTTCTAGAGATTCTTGCGGCAGTAGACCGGTTCATTCTAACTGTCAACAGAACAGGCGCTGCTACAGGTGTTCTGCGACTTCCTCATCGTTAGAAACGGTCTATGAACAATGCTGACGACTATATTGAAGCTCTGTAAAGCATGGTAACATGAATCCCTTTTGTATTCCATGCAAATAAATTGTTGCCACTATTAAAGTTCCAACCCTCGTATATTTAATTGAAAGTATGAAATTAAGTGTGCAAAATGAGTACAATTATTTAAATTTCACATTAATTGTTAAATTAAATGAAAAGAATTGTGTGTGTGTGCATTAACAACCAAAAATTCTACTATTAATCCGAACGTAAATCAGCAGGATGAAGTTACCATTTCCAGAGAAGGCATTAAAGTTACGGAGTTGCTACGAGTTTTACGGCATTTACACCCAACTTAAAATTAATGAATTAAAAATTTACATAATTGCTATTAAAGCTACATAACAAGAAAATAAAAGTTTTTATAGTAAAAATTAAGGAGTCAGGGTTTCATAATTTAGGCTTGAGAAGGAACAAATGATCTGAGTGATTCGTTGAGAGTAAAAAAAAGAGAAGAGCTAAGAGGAAGCGTTTTGATTGGTTAAATGGTTTAAGAAATACTTCACTCAACCGTGGAATACTATCCTTTTAGTAATACTTGAATTTTATTGAACTCGTAAAAATGCCGTTTATACCAGTACGCGTTTCTCAGGATAGAATTAAAATTTGGTTGCCTATTATAATTTAGTCAATTTGTTCAGAAATTTGCAATCTATACATTTTATACAGAAAAGAGTTCCTATATAAGAATTTGAATCAAAAACTTTTTTTCGGTTTAATAAACAAATAAAAGTTTTATTACATTAAGAAAAATAGATTTTATTTTTTTAAATCAGTAGATTAAATTCTCAATTTAAATTATAGTTTTTTATAAATCTCAGACAAAATATCTAATGTTGTCATAAGCAATGCATTTAATATTTATTTTAAAAGCATTATATTTAGTTCTTAAAACATAACACTAGAGAGAAGGATGGAAAAATTTCCGCTTTTCATATGCGTGCACAATCACCAACGCGTGCCGAAAATGAGTTAGCTCTTTCTTCGAACATTTCTTGTTCTTATTTTATTTCGAATTCTTAGCCATTAAATCAAAAGAGGGCAGAAAACAAAGGATGTGGAAGAGCTATTTGATATGTATGTATGTGTGCGCAATTCACAAGTACACACACACAAAAAGATGTGAAACACATATTGTTTTTGAATTAGCTTTTTAACGTGAGTTAACATGATTTTCTATTTCTTCCCTTCTTTTTCCCACTATTTATCTTTTCGTTTTCCTTCAGAGAAAAATCTGGAAATGAATTTTTTTCGCTTTTTCCCCCCACCTCCTTTAAAATATATCTCTGACTTCAAGAGGAGGAGCTTCTCTCAGCTCTGAGTTGAATGAAATCAATTTCGGTTTCGCACGAAACGTTCTAAAAGAAAAAAAAAAGAACGAGAAGGGAAAAACAAACATTCGTAACAGCTCAGCAAAAGCTACCAGACTAGAAAGATAAGTTTATTCTATTTCAGAGTGAAAAAAAAAGAAGAAGAAATGTGCGTTTAATTTGAAGTTCATCATTTTCGTCTGCTTATTCTGCTTTTTTATAAGAATGAATAAAAGTATAATATTTTATCACTACACGGTTACGTAATAAAAATTTTAAAAATAGAATTTTATGAGTCAAAATTTTGAATTATGTGATAATAGTAAATAACATGCTTTTCCCCAAAAGCTTCATTAAGCTTGATGATTTTTAAATGATGATAATTATTTATTTTCCCCATGTTGCTCGGTTGTGTATTTTCCAACGATTAAAACCTGAAGTATTGATTTTCAGATTCTAAAAGTATTCCACCCATTACAAATAATCTTCGCAAAATCTATTTACACTTTAAATCGCAAAGTGACTTTATTGGTCCACCCTGGATATCTTTCCTATCAAATACTTCACTAACACCTCCATCTTTTGCGTCTATCCACCAAGCAACATTCCAAACCATCAAGGAATTTCCAACATGGAGGGCTTAGAAACTAACAGATGCACCATCCCTCAAGTATAACGCACGCCTATTGGTAATTTCCCATCCCCTGATCGACAAATGGAAAGTAATTATTGTGTAGTTGTGAATTCCCCTGAGGTGCCGCATGTCGCGAGGCAAATTATGCGACAAAATTGCTGGTCTATAGTCGATTAACTGTTCAAATATTTGGTTATCTTCTTCAATTCCCCATGTTCTACCCCCTCCCCCATTCCTAGAAGCAACGTTCGCTGTAAAATTGGATTGGAGCACGTGGAGAATAAGCAGATGACGGCAGAGAGCCAGGAAGAACACCTCATACGAGCCGTAATCTCATTTTGGTGGGGAGTTGGTGCTGCCTCTAGACGCTGAATTGAGTCTGGTTGAGGAAAGGTTAGCTGATGAGCAAAGCTCTTTTACTAATTATGGAAAAATAATTCGATATTTTATTATGCATTTAAATGGATGAAAGGCAGATTAATTTTAGGTATAAAGAAAGAGTTGGTGAGATGAAAGAATTACGACTCGTAAAACGACCCTCCAGGATATTTAATCGTTCTACATTTATTTCTTGTATTGAGGAAGATAAATAGTATATTTTCTGTGTGATGTGCTGCTGTATGCAAAATTTAAAGACGAATGTTAGAAACTAATCAATAAGATAATTAGGGCGATAGAAATAATAAAATAACAATGAATACATTTTCAACGCGCATGTAAAGATTAATTATTAAAAAAGGGGGGGGAGAACCATCAATAAAAGGAAGTTCATAATAAAATTTAAGAAAATAAACACGACATTCAGAAATAAAATGATTTTTAAAAAATGTGCACCTTGAAAGATTTTAACTTTACTGAAGTTCGAGAATTTACTTAAATGAATAACAAATATTTTATCGGAACATTTAAACACCTTTCTTTATAGCATAGGTTCTGAAAGTGGTTCCTACGGATCCCTGGGGGTCCTTGAGACTGCTGAGGGTGCTCACCATAAATTAAAAGTAATTTGGGGGAGGGGGTGTAAACTTAAGGGGGCTCAATATTGGTTTGATATAAAAAGTAAAATATTTGTAAAGCCTATTTCCATTATTATGAAAGTTAAAATAAATTAGCAATAATTTTAACATATTAAAAAATTTAGAATAAAAATTAAATATTTTGGAGTAATTTATTATAAATCTTTCCTTCCTTCCTTCCTCAATGCCTCGACAGCCCAGAGTGGGCCTTGGTCTTCTCAAGAAGCCTTTTCCAAGCCAGCCTTCTACCTGCTAGTGTATTTTCCAATTTTTTAATTTTCAAAACTAGGAGATCTTTTTCTAGGCCATCAATCCATCTTAGATTTGGCCTGCCTTTTCTCGGTGTGCCAATTGGTTGACCATCCAAGACTTTTTTAGAGGTGCAGTCTTCATCCAATATGGCAACGTGGCCTGCTCATTTAATGTCTAGTATTTTGATGAAGTTAACGATATCAGATTCTTTATATGAGTCATAGAGCTCGAAATTTGATCTTCTTCGCCATATGCTATTTCCCTGAATTCCTCCAAAAATAAATCTTAAAATCTTCCTTTCGCACACACTTATCATGTTCTCATCTGTTCGAGACAGGGACCAAGTTTCACATGCATAAGTTAATACTGATCTTAAAAGACTTTTATACAATAGAACCTTTGTTTTTCTTTTGATTAAATTCGATTTCATACATTCGTATTCAGTGGCTCAAAAAGAATTTTTCATGGAGGAAGGGGCAGGGGGGGGGGTCCAGGGTCGGAAGTCCACCTCTCTCGTATCATGCTCCAATACGCCGCCCAACATATTCTTTTGATTTTGTCGATTTTGGGGGACATAAAACAGTAAAAAACTATTGTATAAATAATTAGCATTAATTAATAAAATTAATTATTAATAACCAATACTTAAAAATTTTACCTATTATATACACAGAATAATAATCAATCGGAAAAACAAACAAGGGCTTTGGGAGGGAGGGGTTCGGACCCGGGGACTCCTCCTTCCTCGTGTTCGCCACGGTTCGTATTCCACTGAGATATCTATTAGCCACAGCAATTCTCTTTTGGATTTTAGTTGTACAATCGTTCCTACTGTTAATTTCAGAACCTAAATAAGTGAAACTGTCAACAAGCTCAAATTTATAATAAAGAGATACAGAAAATAACGACAGTAATGACAAACGTCGCACGATGGGTGTTGGGTAGATCGTAAATACGGCCCTCTATACAAGTATAAAGAGGAACGGAATCTCGAACATATGTGTGATAATGTCTAAAATATATATATATATATATGACAGTGTGAAAGAATCGGGCATTAGTCAATAATTTACATTTGGTTGATGTTTGATCCCGAGATGTTAAGGGAATGAAACGAATTTTCCTTAGTTTTTAACAGAAAGCGGTATTATTCTTTTGTATTTATTCTTAAGGCTGTCTTCGGCTGTCAAAGTGTAGAACCCAAATTCGGAATATTTTTCTTTTTCAAATATAAAAGTACTCATACCTTAATACCATATTTTGACTACACTATCCTGTAGAAATCAGTTATTTTATCATGTAACTCATTTTTATCCAAGTTGACAGATATTTTCTTTTATAAAATGTGTTTCGTATTTTTTCTCCAATACCGTAATGCTAAATGAGCTATCCCTTTGCATGTTAAAAGAAAAAAGTAATTATTTACAGAATATTTTGAAATTTCCGCCATTTTGAAACAAGATGGCGGTAACGGTGGTAGCTTCGCGTCAAACGCATCAGATATGGCGTATAATATTTTAATGGTGTACAATATTTTAACGGCGTATAATATTTTAAACAGAATGGTGCTCCATTTCTGTTTACCTCCCTAAACAAAAGTGCGAGCGAAATAAAAGAAATAATATTGGATGGTCGTTTTCGTAGCAGAAAAATCAGCGAGTAATGTTTTAATGTGGAGAAAGGGCGTGGCGGACGTCAGAGCATGTCGTTTTGTTTACGGTAACCCTTCCCCCTCAGATTCGGTGAAAAGTTGGGCCAAAAAATTGCCCGGAAAATTTACGTGTGATGCCGCCTTTACTGTTCTACTCGAATATATGGAAACAGAAGAAACGTTATTCAGTTGGTCAGCATATAAGTACTTTAAACCATACAACTCACTATCATCATCCTTAATCAATCATCAGTTAGAAGTATCATCTCCAATTAAACATACTACAACCGAAATGGGGTAGATAATTATAATAAGTCAGGCCATGAGAGCTAATAAACGTCATGTCCAATACATTACTAATGGTAATACATGACAAATAAGGGCTATTTAGGACAAATTAATTCCCCCGCTTAGATTCAATTCCTAATGTGCTAATGGGCAGAGTAAATTTAAACTATGGCGTTTACCCCAATTCTAACCCTATCATTTTATTTTAAGTTTCAAATTGTAGAGGTGGAAGATAAATTTTATAAATACACATACGCATTTCTGGTTATTTTATTAAATTTAAAATTGTTTAAACTATGCAATTTATTGAAACCTCTGGATAAAATAAAATTTATTAAGGTATCCGACTACTCTAAAATTGTAAATTTTGTCAAAACTTGGCAATTTTTTTTTTTTTTATGATTTTACTTTATAGCCCATCTTATATTAGCTTTATAAATCTCTATATCAAATTTATTATTTTCCGTCAACTAGAACAAAAACTACAAGTATTTAAGTAAAATCAGATGCTATAACTTTACACAAGATACGTCAAACTTTAAAATGCGTTTTACTCGAAATATGTTTTTTTTTTCTTTCGAAAAGCTCAAAGGGAACAGCGATTGCTCAAAAAGTTTGGAAAATAATTTGCTGAAATTTTATGTGTATGTTCTGTATAACAGTAGAAATGTTTTATCCTTCAGATTTATCAATCACTCTTTTATTACAAAATTTACAGTTCTTAATGCAAATGTGTAATCGTTCTTTTTTTTTATTTTTTGCAATTTTATATAGTTTTTTTATTGAGAACATTCATAACCCCGTGCACCACAAAGTATCACACGGGGGCTTACATAGAAGTAAGTGTGAAGCAAACATATCAAAGGAAAGAAGGTTTACAACACATACATTCATACCTTTTCCGGGATTCAAACTAAGGCGCCGCTGCCAACGTTACTAACCACTATACCGGGGATGGGCGGTTGATACAGCAACTAAGATAAAGTACTCTAGTTTTTGTAAAAACTAAAATATCTCTTAACCTGAAGGTCATTTCAAAAATGAATAACATAGCAACACATCAGAATAGAAAAATTAAAAATTCGTTCATAAACTTTTGGTACAAAAGGGGCCGCATTTATGTTATTTTTTTGTACATTCTTACCCATTTTCTTTTCAATTTCAGCAATAGTAATTTCTTTTTCTCTTCTTAATTTTAGCCTCTTTTTCTTCAATTTTTCTAATCAAATCTTAATACAATAACAAAACCCCCATATCTCCATTTTAAAAAAAAATGTTGTCGCAAGTAGTCGAATACTTTAACAGTACTTATAGACCGTGGTAACAGAGTCGTGTCGTGAGTGTTTATTAACGTCGCACTCAAATGAAACACGAAGGCTATTGGCAACAGAAATCGTAATTTGAACCTCAGCTATGGCATGAGGATGTCACCTAAGTTGGTTCCCCCTACCCTAACTTCTACACCACACCAACAGGAGGAATTTTAACCAAGACAGATTTAATCTTGCATAAGCTTCTCTACACGGCGTGTCTTCAGCGGCAATCGTGCTGCAAACTGCGACTCGACAATACCAGCCACGAGTTAGTGACCATAACCAGTCGTCTACCACGGCCACAACCATGCGAGGCAGTAAAATATGGGGGAAAAACAAAACAAAAATACAACAATAGCATGAATAAAATTATTCATTATATCTTCCATCTATCATATTCTTTTTTTACACTTTTTGAATAATTATTTTTTTACTATTATTTTTTAATGTTTTAATATTTTTATTGCAACAATTTTTTTCATCAATTACTCTATCCTTTTTGCTTTTAAGAAAAAAGAAATTAGGTTATTATTAGTGGCGCACACAAGGGGAGGGGGTCCTCGGGTCCAGACCTCCCCTTCCCAAAGCCCTGGATTTTCTTTTCGATTGATTATAATCATGTGCATGCAGTGCGTAAAATTTAATTAAGTATTTGCTATTAATAATTAATTTTATTAATTGATGATAATTATTCATTCATTAATTAATTTTTTCTGTTTTTTGTTCCCGAAAATAGACAAAATCAAAAGAATATGTTGGCGGCGTATTGGAGCAAGGTACGAGAATAGTGGACTTTCCACCCTGGATCCACCCCCCCCCCCACCCTTTTTGAAAAATTCCTGTTTGAGCTACTAGTTATTTTTATTGCATAATTTCATTTCATACTTTTAAAAAATAACCTATCCTTGATAGAATTATCTTTTTAATTTTACAACTGATTTTTTTTGGAAATGAAACAAATTTATTAGAAATAGTTTCAGTGCTTTGAAAATTTAATGAAGATATTTATATGTATACGAAATTGTCTATGCACTAAAAATATTCTTTATTTTTTTTTATTTCATATCGTTTAAATAACAGTGGCATCGCAAACATTCCAAAATCGATCTATTTTTCAGATTGATAGTGAACTACTTTCCTTATCAATTTCTAGAAAAATCTAAAATAGATTCCTGTTTCTAAGAATTATTTTATGCCTTGTGCAAGATTCTAAATTTACATTGGCGACTTGGCGATAAAATCCGATTTCTTTTTTTGAACAGCCCATTCAGCTCACGGCCAAATAAAACCACGAGATACAAAACTATTTCGCAGAAAAGTTGGGAAAATATGCGTTAAAATATTTGTTCAAGTAGTTTCCAAAGGTTTTATTTGATAAAATACATAAATGCATAAAATATTCGTAAAATCAATTCATAATATAAAAATAACAATGAAAGAAAGAAATATATTATGACATTAGAAATAGTTAAAATATAATAATTTACGCAAAATAATTTAGATACAAAAATATCATTCGTTTTAAAAAGAATCAAAACCGTAACTGTACTTTTAGTTTTTCAGAAAGTCAGTTATTTCCACAATTTAAAAAAATCGTCCGATCCTTTCTCATTTAAAAAATATAAATTATATTCCTAATGGTAATGAGCTTTCTTCATTTACAAAACAGATAACAATAAAAATAAAACTGTATTAAAAATCATACAATTACATCTAAAGCTAATGTAAATTAACTTCCTCGTCTTCATTTTAATCATTAAAAATACAAGAGAGAGAGAATGGTTAATAAAGGTTTGTTTTTTTCAAAAATACATGAAAAGAACTGATTTCAAGGAACTTTTTTTTAATTATAATTTGAAAGAACATAAGAGCAAGAGGGGGGGGGGAGGCGCCTTTCAGAAAATTACTTTAATGTCCAGCACGAAGCTGCATTTTAAACAGTTAAAACGGGAGTTCTAATTTAAGTTTTACTTCATTAACGGCAAACTCAAAAACGTAGGGTTAATTCATTGATTTCTTTTTGAAAAAATTACAAACAATTTAATATAAGAGCCGCTCTGTAAAAAATAAGTGCATCATAAAATTAATTTAATTTTTGTAAGAAATTCCGAATATTCTTTTTCTTTTCGCTAAAGTATTTTAATTACATGAAACTAAACTGCAGGGGGGGGGGGAAGTAGCGCATAGTGTAAGAAAATGTACAATATGAGATAAAAATGGAAACTGTGTATGTAATGCGTTATATGTCGTAACATTAAAAAAAAAAAGTAGATGAAGAAAACGCTCACAAAGAATTTTTTTCTCTTTAATTTTGTTTCATTCCGATTTAAAAAAAATAGAAAAACATTTTTTTTTATACAACCTTTATACTAAAGGAGCAACGATGGTGTTTGGTGGTAGTCCTAGGTACATGGACGATGGTCATCACACGAAGCCAGTTGACATATTGTCCGAAATTCACAGTGTTTTTTGGAGAATACAAACGGAAATAACATTTGAACGTTGAAATTATTCGAATCATGATCTTATTAAGGCTGAGTCGAGAAGTAGACGAGG
Organism: Trichonephila clavata; assembly: GCA_019973975.1. Lineage (NCBI taxonomy): Eukaryota > Metazoa > Arthropoda > Arachnida > Araneae > Nephilidae > Trichonephila > Trichonephila clavata. Next base: position 62,960 of record BMAO01031032.1, read on the forward strand.
TTCGTATTGCGGAGGAGGCCCATCCCTAAAGAAGTCCCTGCTTGCACCAACTGTTCCAAGACGTTCGACCTAAACAGTGCTCTCCGTTGACTGTCACTCTCCGTCTATAGATGTCCGCATTAAACTCACCTCCTGCAATCAGAAACCGTACTACCGCACGTTGATTTGATATGGACGCATCCTTATATGGCACGACTTTACTTTCGATTTATTTCTTCTACCATTGACAGGTTTCACTGTTAAACATCGTTTCCGGAGTACACTTCCTACCGTCCTTCCTGCCTCTGTTTGGTGGCTCTGCTACTCATTCTGACACAATCGCCTACGTCCACTTTTCATTCAGGCAACTCTTATAATTCTTCAAAGTGCGCATGTGGTCGCACTAACCGAATGGCATGGTCAGGAGCTTGTGGCCGGCATTACTTTCTTCAAGTCACAGCACCGCTAAAAATGCTATGTGGAGGCTGATGCGCATCAAATCTAATAATTACCAAAACTCTCAAGTTGGCGTCGTGTTTGAACAGTGTGTACAAACTTAAGTGTCATCCCGGTCACTTGAGCGTGTCATGTGACCGGGTGAGCGTATCATGTGTGTCAATAGTCCTCGTGTTGCTTTGGGGTGTGACGGTTCTATCCGCGACCTTTTCACTAACAGTCCTCTTGGGGCATTGTTGGTCTTTAAAAGTTATCTTATTAGAAAGCTTCCTCCTAAGAAGAGAGAGTGAACATCTAAATTATGATTATTATATAATGTTTAGGCTTTCAGATTTGAAAGGAGGAGACAGGATAGACTGCTAGCGGAGCAGTGATTAATCAAATTGAATGTGAATCACGGGCATTTAATATTTGATAGTTGAATGAGTTAAGGTGACGATCTGTCACTGGCGATTGAATCTAGATTAAACAGAAGTCAGAGATATTGAATTGAGTAAGTGTATTAAGTGTTAAAGTCTTCTCATATCTCGCGTACCTCGTTAATTGTCTTCATATTTATTAATTGGGCGCATCTCTTATCCTTGATCCATTGAATTTGAGTTGTGGTTTTATTTGATCATGGCTAGTTTTCCTTCCAACTCTCCCAAACCTTTAGGCGCGGAGGCAAGATCATTATAAAGGTTTCCTTTTCCAATTTTAAGAAATTAAGAACGTAGCTAGAGATTCATTTAACAGTTACTTTCAAATTGCGTATTAATTAGTCTATAAACATTGGCATGAATACCTTCCAAGAACTATTTAAATAAAATTAATCAAGATACCAATTTTCTTCAAATTGTTATAATATTAATATAATCCAAAGAACAAAAAAAAAAAAATATCATTTAGTGAAAATTTCTTTGAATCAACACATATTTATAAATAAACTAATTTCATCATCAGACGAAAAATGTTGGAAAAAAAATATCCGACAACAATTTTTCGTAATTTGGTGCACATATGTAGCGCATAAGTGAATTCTTCCTTGCATGCAGAAGCTGCCCGTCTCTGACAAACAGCCGATGAGTGAGGAATTGTAAATAAGCACCGTTGTATTTACCTTTTTGACAAATTAACAGAGAATGTTGAACAACGCCACAGTATTGAATTCCCTGTAAAGCTTGGCAAGTTCGATGAACCAGAAGAAAAAACAGAAATCCAAAAATTAATAAGATTTAATTGTAGAAAAGACGTCATGCAGAATATAATGAACCAGCAGAGCACTATCTCAAAACAGCATTCCAGTGATACTTTCCCACAATAACAGAATCGTAGCCCCAGAGAACTGATTTGTTGAAGATTTTAGCTCTAAAATCAGAAAATACATGGATGCAAATTTGAATTTGTAAATTCAAATGCAAATTTACATTTGCATTTGAATGCAAAGTTTACTAAGGTCGAATAACTTTTGAACACATATCTAATTACCAAATAGAAAAATACTAACCATTCGACTGATGAACATTTAGTGTTTGTTACTGCGCTTGCTACCCAATTCCAAGCTAAATCAAATATTACTTCTCATACGCTCTTCTTTGTCATGAAATTCCGATAACTATAAATAAAACAAAATAAGATAACCTTTATAATTTTCTAAGGCACTCCTTATTAATTTTGGCAGCATTCTCCAATAGGTAGCAGAATATCTAAGCTTTCTTCATTCATAACAGGTTTAAGCGACCTTATTGTAGCATAAATGTGGTATAATACAACATATGGTAATTTAATTACAAAGCTAACATTTCATAATTCGAATACCAAAATAATAAAAATTCATACAAAAATTATACTATTAGAATAATATATATTAGGTCACATGAGCTATATATATTACTTTACATATATTACTAAATGTATAATTTTATATTTAACGAAATACTAATATGATTGATCACATTATATGGCGGACCATTATAACTATATATCGTCACTTATTTAAGTCTCTATTTACAATTCCATATCACTGAAAAGGAAATTCACGAAAAGCAAGAACAAACTGTCAACGCTAAGCAATAGCAACAAACTGAAGTGTTATACCACCAATACACCATGGTTGCCAACACTCACTTTTAAATGTCACTAAAAACACACAGAAAAATTTGCTAAACTCAGTAGGAATTTTGACAAAAGTAGAGTATATAGATAATTTTTCTTTAAAGTATGATCTATATTCCACAATACGTTTTGTTACTCTTCGTTTTCAAAACAAAATCTTCATAAAAATATAATTGCTTCAATTTTTCTGAGGACCACCGGATAATGATCGCTGCAGTCAGTGGGGCACACAAAGGAAGGGGGAAGGACCCCATAGCCCTTGAACTTTTTTTCGATTGATGATAATCCTTTGCAAATAATATGTAAAATACAATTAAGTATTTGTTACAGTGGCGCATACAAGGGGGGGGGGGGTTCTTAGGGGTCCACCAAAGTCCTTGAATTTTTTTCGATTGATGATACTCCAAAAAATATTTATAACGTAAAATTTTATTGAGTACTTTTTTTATCAATTTATTTTATTAATTAATACTAAATTATTAATAACTTATTTTTTATTGTTTTTAGTTCCCAAAATCGACAAAATTAATACGTTTGGCGTCGAATTGAGGTTGATACGAGAATAGTGGACTTTCAATCCAGGACTCCCCCCACCCCCACTCGAAAAAATTTTGTATGCACTACTGACTGTGGTGGATAATATACTAATAGAATAAATATTTTTACAAAAGATCAATTGTACGTTAATATGATGTGGCGTTATTGGAGATGACAGTTAAATATTTCGATCATATTCATGATATATTTTGCTATTTTTCAGCTGTGACCAACTCCAACTTAGTTCCATAACCTAAACCTACGATGCACACCCCAACAAATATTTCAACACAATACTTCTCAGCTGTCATTTCTCTTCAAACCACCCCAGACATTTCCAAATCCTGCCTAACAACCACCGGTGAAAAATCCACCGTAATAGGGGCCACGTGGCCCCGAGGTCTAGATCTCCTGTCAATCGAGCCTAGTCCTCCCCCCTGACGGCCAAAGACGCCAACGAAAAGTGTCACAACGTCTCTGTAACAAAGGAGTCTGGAGAGAAGGCGCGCACATGGTGCGGGCAGGAAGCACTGGTGATAAGAAAACAGGGCAGGGGGCTTCTACGAAGAAGAAATAAATAACTTTAGCCTCCCTTCCTCCCCACCGGGGATGACAGATTTGTTCTCCCTACCCTCTTGTAAAAATTCAGTTGGGGAGGGGAGGCTCACACACACAATGGGTTAAAGTTACAACCAACATAGGGATGTTTTGATGGTTATAGCACTGAGAATTATCTTTACACCTCTGTAGTGTTAGATTGCTAGGGATAAGGGTGACGGAAGTGGTGGTTTGGAAAATTGCTGTAATGGCTGCCTTCACATAATGTTTAGGAATAGGAATTGAATTTAGAATATATTTTTCAGCTATAAAGGTGTTCTAACCCACGAGATTTCTTACAACTTTACAAAACTACGACTATTTTGAAAAAAATTTTGTTTTTAGTGGGTTTTTTAACAAATGAATCCCGCGTACCTAACTGTTTCTATTGTATCACGTTGCTTCTGTTACAGTGAATCTTTTTTTTTTCTTTCGAAAATAAAATGTATCAAATATAAATCGCACCCAAACTTAACGGACGAAAATCTGTAACATCAATTACGATGCGCAAATTCACTCATTTCAGATCGACTTGCAAAAACTAAGGGAAAGAGTTGAGAAAAAAATATCTCACTAATTAAATAAATTAAACATTTATTGAACATTGCATTATTATGTTATCTATATTTGTATACATGAATAATAATAAAAACAATAGTACGTCATTCCATTTTAAAATTTTCACTTCAATAAATGATTTAATGGATCCAAATCTAAAATAAAGATATATATTGTTATATGCGGCCCGCGGGATTATAATATTTTTCTAAAGTTGCCAGTGAGATCATTGGGGTTAGCCACCCCAGTTCTATTTTCTAACATTATATTATTCTGGCTTCCTATCCCAAAAACAGAAGCATATTTTAGAATACTAATCATTTTTATCCACACGTTTAGATTTGCACTCATATTTTCTGAAATCCTATCGGTACCAAAGGATTTATTTTATTTACGTTTGACTTAAAGATATATATCCTCACTTATCAAGCATATCTTATTTCATGATAAGTCTTTTGCAAACATAACAAATTCAGATCTTACATATAAATGTATATAATATCCGTTGTAGTCCAAGTATTTAAAAACAACCCTTTCTCTTAATAATTTTTATCCACTTTAACGATTAGAAGTACATTAGCAGGCTTATTACCTAGGTAAAGTGTGGAAGACTTTATGTGTAGATGATTCCGCATTTTCCAACGGAAAAAAACAGGTAATCTAAAGATTAACTAAGTGATGTCCTCATTAATGATAACAGTTATTTAAATAATTTTGCATATTACATGTTGATTAGACGTTTCCTTCCTCTGTAGTCACGTGAATCTCACGTGATAAATGTAATCACGTGTTCTGTCGAATTCAAAACTACATCAGATTTGTACTTACAAAACCTAAATATAATTTCAAGATTGATAATTGGTTAAAATATCTAAGTATTGAGATTCTTCAAAAAGTTTTTAAAAATAAAGTTGTACTTTTAAATCGAGTGCATTTTCTTTTTTTTTTACCTACGTGCGTTATTATTGTTAATACAAATACGCATTTTTAAATAAAAATTTCTGTAAAAAAAACAACAGTTGGCAACACCAAAAAGCTGTGACCTCACATAAATTAAGCCCGATGCTGTGAAAAGTAAGTTTAAAAAGAAGAAAAGAAATGAATTCAAAAAATAAAATATAACTTAATTATTTCAATTAATGCTAAATAAAAATAATTATTAAAACATTTGAGTTGCAAACTAAATAACACAAATGTATTCGTATTATATTAAATTATTACACGAGGAACAAAATTGCAATTAAGAACAGAAACCTCAAAAGGCTTTTATGAAGAAAGAGAAAAAAATGATCAGTTAGAGCAAGTAGCGCTGAAAGTTATCTCACCCCAAACTGTCGAAAACAGTAAGTGGTATATAAAGAAAAAGAATAAAGTGTTATTTTACAAGAAAGGAAACATTTTCCCAGCGGCTGACTTCAATCGCAGCTTCCGTCAACGGTTAATTTACGATAGAAGTCGAAAAGCGCTCGCGTTTGAAATTTATCAGAAATAATTAGTTCTGGTAAACAAATCATTCGCCGAAAGAATTAAAAAGAAATGAAGTGAGAAGAATTGTATTCTGAAATGGAATAGAAGGCCGAATTCGAGAAGCGCTATTAACGCTCGAGATGAAATAAATAAATATATTTATCTTTTTCACAGAATTGTATTTGAAAAAGAAAAATGAGTATGTGTCAGTAGAACACTTTTAATGTTAAAAGCAATTAATTCGGAAAATTGTGTTCACGCCAAGCTATGTACATCGCTTATTTCTATTCAGAATTTGAGATAATTAGAAATTCCTAAAGATTTTTATTATTTCTTTCAAAGTCATTTTCTTTTGACACCGATATTTAATAATTGAATCCAACTTGATAAAGGAAATAGCAACCACGATCAAACTTTAAATCGTGTGTGCAATTCATTAAAGTACGCTTCAATATTTGCAAATACAGTCGACTCTCGATAATTCGAAATTGGAGGGATCAATGAAATACTTCGAATTATCAAGAGGGTAGGAAATAAACTACCAAAATACAAGAAGAGAATTTTTTTTTCCTAATTAAATTTGAAACTTTGTAATAAAACAATAATTGCACATGTGTATAAAATTATTTAAAGTATTTTTTAAAAAAGTACATAAAAAACAATATAAATATAATGCAGAAGTTAAGCCCTGTTTTTAAAGAATACATTCAATACAAGCATACACAATCCTACGTATCTCTTTTTCACAATAGCGGACAATCCTTTCTGAACACATGTGTAGCAAAGTCACGAGTTAAACGAAAGATATGAACGGTTGACAACAGGTGTGGTTGGTCTATTGTCCACTTGAAGAAGGAAAGCAATAAAAGTGTATTTTCGTTTGTGTGAAAAACCTTAAACTAAAAGAAGGAGTAGTAGACAGATGATCATCAAAGAGGCTACGTTTCAGGAGAGACACGCAAAGATAATACAACGCAAAACTTGTAAGCTCCAACCTGTTTTCTACAGGAGTGTACATGATAGTGAGTGTTCGAATTGTCTAAGAGTTTTCTTAGATGACTTCGAATTATCGCGTGCTGTAGTCTGGCCAGCCACAGATTTTATTTCGAAATATTGAGTGTACCAAAACGTATTGTATTAGTTCGAAATATCAAGAGTTTTCTAGGGACTAAGCATGTACTTCGAATTATCGAGAGGTTCGTACAATCGAAGGTTTGAATTATCGAGAGTCGACTGTATTGAAAAACGCAAAAAGGAAGTCTGTTTTACAAAATAGTACATTATTTATTTTTAAAACTGAAAAACTCCTTGCTTCTGATTTCACAAAAAAAAAAAAAAAAAAAAAAAAAACTTTCATTCAAAAGGCAACACATGCTCGAGACAAAGCAGGGGCCTGGTACAATGATTAGCTATGAGATCTGTTGTTATTGTTCTTATGCCACCTGACCTCGACTGCGTCAGATCCAATCCCATGAAATTCATCATGGCAAGGGCTAGATTTATGCCTGTTGTTGACCGTAGCCTTGAGCACCATTCAGGTGACAGTACGATTTAGCACGGTTTACCGATTTTGAGTGAGAACACCTAGGAGTAATAGTCAAGGGCCTCCTATCTCTCTTCCCTTTCACACCTTCATGAGAGAACTTGCGGCTGGATGACCTCCTATTTAGAGTACCTCCTGCTGCAAAGGCACTATAACATTTTACAACATCCATGCCATATCCTGGATTCGAACCCAGCTCAATGCCACGGCAGTCAGCGTTGCTAACCACCATACCAGATGGGCGACGCTACAAGACCTAACACTAAAAAAAAAGCTATACTAAGCAAATTATTTAATGGTACATTAAATAATTTGTAAATTGATGGTAGTAAAATTATTTTAATGGATACACTTTTTTTTCATTTAAATTCATTTATCGAAATTGACACAGTATTTGCTTAGTTACAAGCAATTCCTTTATTAAAATTTCAATGAAATCCGCGTAAGATCCCTACATATAAAAACTATATTATTTTGTGTACACACAAAACTACATAATAATACTCGTACTCAGTAGCGCACACAA